>CM047431.1:14638734-14837749 GCA_026168455.1 Theocolax elegans
GAGTTATCTTTATCGGTTAGTTATACCGTGAGTTATTTTTACGGTGTGTTCTAGTGTAGTGGTTCTGTACACGGACACAAAATAAAGTGATCGGTGGTCGAGGTATTCTCCCACCGACATTTTACATTTGAACGATAAAGAGACAGCGAAAGGGAGGAATTTTTCTATCTTTTTGGTATTCGAGGTCCGAAGACAAGAAATAAAAGTAAGTGGTACCACTTTCGCGCGGATAATTATTATATGTTTTATTCAACGCGATCGTGCGAATATTTTTAAGTTAGTTAGTTCGCGTACCCCTTTCCCCTCTCGTGTTGAGTCGACGGTTACGACTCAACCTTCGTGCGTATAACGACCTCGATCATAGTAAATGTTATTGAATTTAATCATTTATTTATCTCAATAAATTTATTTATAGATAGTCTATTTCAACTCGTGTTGATTTATGTTTTTCTAACCGGCGTATATATTTGTTCCTCCGTCTTCCTTCTAGTCGTATTTCAAGATACGAATTCTCGCGGACTCACGTTCGATTTTCTTTCCGCGGTCCATTTTAGGAAAGATTAGCATTGTTTTACCTGTTGTTGTTGGAAATCGGAATTCGATTTCCATACAACTTTAACGGCAAGTGTGCGGACAGGTAACCGCAGCCGCTGCGCGGGAAAAATTTTGTAAACAACGTATGTATAGCTACGAATTGTATTGAGTCATCGAGTACTTGATATCTAGTCGGCGAGATTATACACTCTCGTTCGCCATGAACTACAGGTACGTAAGACGGGCGACTCAATAAGTTTTCCCCGGGCAAGCACACCGTTACAATATATTACATATATATATGACATATATATATATTTCGACGTGGTGGATCTGTATGAGTACAGATCCCCGTCACTTAGGGCTCTGTAGTACTGACGCGGCCAGCGCAAGAATCGGCACTTGGCATATGGCGCGCGTATCGGTAGGCAGAAAACATGGAAAATACAGCTACGACCAATTGCGGGCGTAGCGCAGTGGTAGCGTGAACGCCTTCGGATCCGAAGGGGCTCGGGTTCAAGACCTGACGCCCGTTCCTTTTTTTTAATTTGTAGCAAATGAGTCTCATTGCTACAATATATATATATATGGGGTATTCCACGTGAAGTGGTCCGATCAAAATTTTAAAATGCCCCAAATTATGGGTACACATTACAAATGTTTTTCAGAATATAGAAAACAATTTTTAGGTACTGGAATTTATTAGTTCAAAAGTTATTCTAACCTCAAAAAGTGAACTTTTTCCCGTTTTTTTCAACACCAGCTGGGTTCATCGCTATTTAACTCAAAATCTATCAACTTTTACTATAGAACATTATATGTAACATTCGTTGCTAATTATGTCTAGAATTTATCCTTCTGGGTTAGAATTTCTAATTTCAAGATAAATGTTAGATAAACTACATGTCAATATTCAACTTAAAAAAAATCTAACTTCGCCACAATTGATTTTTTTATCCAAAAGTCCAAAAGAAAGCTTGGAGCAATACCTTTCAAATGGTCTGTAGCATTTTTATGGCCTTCAATTCTGCAAAAAATTATGATAATTTAAAGAAAGACAAAAAATTCACAAAAATTAACATGGTATTTCCCATTTAAATTTTTAAAAAAATTTCGTCTTTCTTTAAATTATCATAACTTTTTGCAGAATTGAAGGCCATAAAAATGCTACAGACCATTTGAAAGGTATTGCTCCAAGCTTTCTTTTGGACTTTTGGATAAAAAAATCAATTGTGGCGAAGTTAGTTTTTTTTCAAGTTGAATATTGACATGTAGTTTATCTAACATTTACCTTGAAATTAGAAATTCTAACCCAGAAGGATTAATTCTACACATAATTAGCAACGAATGTTACATATAATGTTGTATAGTAAAAGTTGATAGATTTTGAGTTAAATAGCGATGAACCCAGCTGGTGTTGAAAAAAACTGGAAAAAGTTCACTTTTTGAGGTTAGAATAACTTTTGAACTAATAAATTCCAGTACCTAAAAATTTTTTTCTGTATTCTGAAAAACATTTGCAATGTGTATCCAAAATTTGGCGCATTTTAAAATTTTGATCGAACCACTTCACGTGGAATACCCCATATATATATATATTGAATCGTTTTCATTACATGATAAAATTGTATTACATTCTTAACAATAACGATTACTGCAATAGCATAAGAGTAAATTTTAATTATAAAAATAATCTTTGCTAAAAAATAAATTCGCACATTTATGAGTGAATTTTTGTGGCTTATAAAAGCTAAGGATTACTCGTTTGATACTATTTTTCACTTACGTATATTTGTTATAACTATTTACTGGAAATTGTTTCTGAAAATAATTGCTAAAAACGTAGTTTTATAAAGATATTTATATAATACATTAGGTTAAAAGCTTATGGTAATATTTTTTTTACTTAAGTAGGTTAAGCTTATTGTGGTAAGTTATTTTTATAATAGTTAACAACAAAAGTTGTGCCTATTTATTCAAAACTTTTGGCAACTTAAATTGAATAAAGAGATAACCCCTTGAATTTTGTTGGAAATTTGTGACTTACTTAATTTTAATTATCTATAAATATAAATTCAATATATTTTAAGTCAAAGTTTTTTATAATTTTTCATAAGTTTACTTTATTTAAAAGATAACGAGGATTTGAAAAACCGACTTTTTTGGCAAATTAAGCAATTCGCAAAGTTTTTAGTCAAATCTAAGGGGTCACCACATCATACTATAACAAAAATTACCCACATGTTGTTAGTCACATCTACAAATATCTACATAATTATAATAGTTAAAGTGTAGCACAAACTAAACGTATGCTTTTTGTTCTAAATAAAATAAAATTTTCTAATTAGAGTTATTAATGACGTTTACATGAATTATCGTAAAAATATCAACTATCTACTTTTATACATATATCATTACTTTTCATTTTTGATTTTCAATTAATATTTGTTTACTATTTGCAAAAAATTAATGTTAATTCACTTTATTTAAATACATTGCTTAATAGATGCTTGTGAACTGAAGGATTTGAAGTAGACGGTTTATTCCTTTGGGCGAGGATTGATGTTGAATATTAGCTTTGCGCAGGAAATCACCCAAGGAAATAAAAGTCTGTTACATGATATACTTAATATTAATGCAGTTACTTGATAAGATTTAAAGTTTATATTTATCATTTCTTAGTATAAAGACACTATATAAAATATATAAATATATAAATATATATACGTATATATGAATCATTCCATGTAAATGTAGCTTAACGCAATCATTATTTTCAACACGTTAATAATTTCATAATTTCTTTATGATTTATTTACTTAGCTACTGCATAATTACATAATATATAAAATTAGTATTTAAATCAAGTTACATCTAGTAACATATAGAATTTTCTCTCATGCGATTTTATGATATAAACACAGACAAAAGAAATTTGCTTAACCAGCGCACAAATTTGAATTTAGTGCGTAAATTTAGTCAAGTTGGAAAGCATTCTTGTCGCAACAGACCCCCTCCCAAACTCGCGCGAACAGACCTGTCTAGCGGCTCTGGCACAATGACACCTTGGCGCGCTGACACTGACTCCACTATTCATTTTTGTCTTTTCGTCATGGTTTGCTGTATTCTCTTTATTCTTTTTCTTCTATTTTCCCGTCGTTATTATTTTTAATCCTTATATAAATTTCTTTTTTTCGCAACGCTTCTTTTTCTCGTTCAGTTTTTATTTCATCACTATTCATTGTTTGTCTTTTCAACATGGTTTGTTGTTTTCTCTTTTTTTTTTTCTTCTATTTTGCCGTCGTTACTATTTTTACTCTTCATATAAGCTTCTTTTTTCGCAACGCTTCTTTTTCTCGTTCATTTTTTATATCGATACAGCTGATTGTTTGCCTTTTTATCATAGTTTGCAGTTTTCTTTTAAACTGTTTTTTTGCTATATCATTAAATTGTTTATTTTTAGTTTTATAGCACTGCCTGTCGTAAATCCGCACTTACCACACGTTCTTCTGTGACGTAAGTCGCATTTTCTGGCACAATATACAAATGAAAATTCAACCAAAGACGCATACTTCATATTGGTGGTGAAGCATTGTCATAACCATTTCGAACACAAAAATAATTTAATGCTATTGTATTGTAAACATTCAGCGCTATATTAAAGAGCTAAAAAATTTAAATAAAATATTGTATAACAATATATACTAAAACTATAGGTTAAATATCGTATGATTTAATTAACGACTTTGTATTAAACATATATACATAGCTATATTTTAAAACGAATACAAACTATTAATAAAATATAATCTTCAATTTTTATAATTATTATTTCTAATTAATTTTTAAAGTCTTTTGATTTGCTAATAGTGCAATTATTAGCCGATTAATATTAAACGCGGTTCCGTTTATGAGTTCATACTAAGTTGAAGTGTTAAAAAATAATTAGTCATAGAAAGAAGGCTAATGAAATACAATTGTTTGTTTGGACGATTGAGAATAATTTTACAGGGGGGGGGGCTCCGCCCCCCCTCCAAACCCCCGTCCTTGCACTCCACCTACGCGCACTTTTAGAATCTTAACTGGTTTTATTCCCTAAATTCATATCAGCGTATTATCTATTATAAACATTGTCAAGATTTAATACAAAAAAAAACGATAGCACATTAATTATTACATTAGTGGCGAATTTACGACACACGTGCTACAAAATAGTATACGATACACGTGTGCTAAGGGCCGATAGCACGGTGTGAATAACGTGATTCACGCCGTGCTGGAGTCGGCCACTTACAACACTAGTATCGTACTGTACTATTTTGATAAAATGACCTATAACTTGGTATTTCATATACTCTATTTCCATTGGGGTAATAGAATCAATGAAAATGATTTTATTTTTATTATGTAAATTCCTTATTGTTTGTTCTTCAGAAATAAATTTGTGTTGAAAATTTTGTTCTATTATTTTTATTTCTGCTACATTGAAATTCAATTTCTTTTTCATCAATACAACAAGTATGAATGATGTTTCTTTTGATTGGTATTGTTGAAATATTATAGTTTATATTTTGTAAAATTGGAAACATCGTAATACTAAGTGTTTCGTATATTTTTAGTAAATATTAACGCATTTGGGAAATATTATAGTTTAAACTGCATGTGCATAAATTAAATACAATAGAGACAGTAAAAGCTATCGCGAAAATTCCACAGTCATAACTATATTGGTTTGAAATTGCACTGTTTCAAAAACAATTTTTAATTGTTGACTATCTAGAAATAATCTATTGATGTATACTTTATGTTCAGTTTGCAAATTTTAGCATTCAAACTATCATAAATGTGTATCGTTTCATTATTGTAATAGATACAAATCCCATGACCTTTTTCATAATTTCCAGAAAATAACAATTGATTGTACTCATTATTCATTTGAACTGGGTTAATGTTATATGGTTTTTGAACTAAAAGTATTGTTTGCATATTGAATGATGTACATGATTTAAGGATGTTATTAAATTCTAATATGTGTTCATCATTTAACATAGAAGCATATGGTTCAAAGCTTTTACAACTAATTTTTGTTCTTCCGTCAAACCCATTATAAAAATGGTTTATTTTACAAAATAATTCACAATTATAAAAATAATATTAATAATTTGTTTGAATTGTTAAATAATAATTATAATTTTTTTTATTTTTTTAAACGATTATTTTAAATTTTTTATTAATATTTTTTGTAAAGCTGAAAAAAACGAAATATAAATTATTAGAAAACAGTGTTTATAAAAAAGTAGCTTCAATGTAACGAATTAAATATAATTAATATAAATTTAATATTTTATAAATACTAATATTATACATAGTATTTAATCTTAAGTAATGAAAAATTACATTCTTTAAAGCAATTCTTACTAATACAAACTTTAAAGAGATCTATCTACATATTTAAATGTAATCTAAATATGTGCAAATATTTAAAAAATCTGCAAATAGGTTTTTTTAAATTTTTGTATAATGATAAATAATGTGAAAAACGAAGGGCAGTTATTCCGGTAGTGTAATATTTATATATTATACAATAAGAATCTACAATGTCGCGTTGCAGTCGGTAAAGTAGTTTGTAATGATTTTAATATCCCTTTAATAAGAGAGGCCCGATGTATGACAATAGCATGCTAACCAAGTTGTAATATTTAATTGCTAACATCTAAACTGTATTTAGCAGTGTTTATTTTAGAAAAATGATATACAAATAAAAAATCGCTGCTAAGTCATGGTTACGTAGTTTTCTCAAAATTAATAAATCGGTTCTATATTTGATGTATTATTTTAATATTAAAATTTATTAATCATATCAAATGTATTTAACGTTTTTAAAATTATTTATGGTAAAATGGTCTAAAATCTAATTAAAATTTCAAATTTTCAAATGATTGTTGAACAATTATAATGCTCAGTTGATTCTCTAATTAGAAATATTTTTATCCCACAAAATGTACACTTGTTACTATCAAGATTACCTTTTTCCTAACTTTCAAGATAATTAAAAGCTTTTTGCGATCGAAAGCGTTTAACAAAAAAAACGCAATTTCTGCGGTTTTTATTTTTTTTAAAACAAAAAATATTTAATAGGATCACTTGAAATTCTTACACTATTGTATACTATCTCGGTGATTTGTTTCAGCAAATTTGAACGATTAGTTTCAAAAGTATAGCCAAATAAATAAAAATCAGTTTTTTTAATAATTTGAAAACTAATTGAGATAATTCGAAAAATCGAGAGGGTTTTTTTTATTGATGGTGGGAGAAGTTATCGTTCGTCCAGAATTAGTTAATAAAAAATAAGGCTTTATATATCTCCACGAACCATATATTTATTCTTGCCGACGTTTCGGACGTACTGTTTCCGTCCCTTTTCGAGGCAATAAAAAAGGCGCAGAGATATTAATCACATTCTGGAGAAACAGTACTTTTCTATCACATCGCACACAAAAGTTACCCTTGCAAAATCCTCCACTCAACATATCGAAAACGAGGACCTCCCCGAAGGGAGTCCTTTACACTAGTGTTTTCTTATTCTTTATAAAACATATTTAGTCAGGTTATAAAATGTTATAGGTAATATTAAATGATTTGAAAAATAATTTTTTCAAAAAACAAAAAATGGCTATAAAAGAAAAGCGAATCTACATATCCAAAAATAATTTTATTCTGATGTTGGAAATTGAAAAGATTACGTGCCCAAGCTAAACGATATTGACTGAGTAGATTCAGAAATTTATTGGTATACGTACAAACATACGTATACATTGTAACGGTAAGCGAGTTACCGATCAGGTAAGCAACGCGAAAGAGGAGATACAGCGCGGCGCGCGCAGGGAACGCGCGCGAGAATCCTGCGCAAGAGAGTATCGGTAGAGAGTTCGCGCGCGATCGACAACAACACGGTGTTGGTGACCGGTGATTATTTTTCCGGGATAAAATAGCAAAAGAACTGTTGTGCGTTGTGTGTGGGTGTGAGCAGTTTCTCCCCACTAACCTCCACGTCGACGGGTGCAGCAGCACATCTCACGGACAGTGAGAAAAGGAGGCTCGGCGAAGCCCACCTTCTCGACCGTTGGAGAGAGAGAGAGAGACATATACGAGGACGAGCTCTCTCTCAATAGCACAGCCTTTTCCCTGCCGAAGCGAGATATTCAGATACGCGGTAAGTGGTGCACCACATTTAGACCCGCGTGTCTATCTAAATTTCGTGTCCCGATTTACCTGGTACGGTCCAGGTGAGGAAGCGTTCCTCCTTTCCCCCCTCTCGTGACAATACCCGCACGGATAGAAAGGTCGGTGGTTCGCGGGAACCACTTCACGAGAGAAGGCGCGCGTGACGTAGTAAGCTTCTACGTAAAAGCTCTCTACGTCAGTGATTCATACGTCACACGGTGTGACGTGTGCCATCAGGTTAAGCAGCCGATCATATCCGGATCGGTTGCTCGTAATCGACTGATAAATAGATTTTTAACTGATTCTTTTCGCGCTGACCTCGGGGGTAGTCATCGGTACGACTCCCCGTAAATTGTTAAAGTTCATTCACTGTTTATTTATTAATATTTATTTGGTAGTTTAATAAATTGACTCGGCGAGACTATCTTTCTCGCCGATTAACAATAATATCGATTGTTGATAGTATTTTACCGGTTAACGTCCTATCCTACGAATACCGCCCTCTCCGGTGTTTATCCTAGTTGGCAATTTTGGGCATAGGGCCCAACACATGGTATATAAGTCAAACGGAGTGTTTGACGTTGTTAACGGCATTGCACGGGAATCAAAGGGATTCCCGGCCGCATCGTGGGACTGCACACTTAAGGTTGGTAAGTTGGGACAGATTGGGCCTAACCGTGGGCCTTACATATCCCCAGTACCCACCCCGTTACAACTGGCGCCCAATACGTGTGGATTTTGGATACAGGACATCGGAAAAATCAACAAGCACGATATAGTTGTTCAATTGTTGATAATATTGTGAATTAACAATTGGATAACTCGCGAACAATAACGAGGTCAGCAGTCGCGTTTCGAAATTGTGAAGTATATTTCGGTACTCTTTCGTTCCCCCTCGAGGCGGGATTTGTTTATTAACAAATAGAATTGTTATAAACAAATAAAAATTTTTTTTATAACAAATAAAATTTTTTTTTATTTTTCTCGTCTCGACTACGGAGTAGTAGACACAGGAAATTGGTTCCTGGTCGAACATAGGTGGCGCCACTAGAAAAAGGTCGCACAAATAGGAAACTTGGTGGGTTTTCGAACGGAATCGATAGACCGACCAACGTTACTTGGAAATTGGGTAGTTTGGACCAAACCAAGTAACTAGCGCCACCTAGAGGAACGAAAGAACGCGACACAGCGCGACATAACCTGGTGGCAATTAATCGGTCTAAATAAATTGTTTGTAAGTGTATGCAAGGTTTAACTGGTTTTTGCTGGCACATAACAGGAAGCTTATAACCTGGCTCAGATCTTTACAAATTGTATTATAGGTTATATTTTTGTAAGAGGTCAAGCGCGCGGTAACTTTAATTATTTAATTTATTTATTTATTGATTTATTTATTATTTATTATATAGTACCGTTAAGTTAGCGCAAGGTAAGAGCCAGGCAGTGGTTTATTGTGAAAGGAGAACGCCAACGGAAAGCATTTGAAGTATATCTATATACATTCAAAATTTGTATATATAGATATACTTGCAATGTTAAAAATGAAACTTTGTCGGTTAATTTTGGCTTTTCCTTTCATTTCCCGAAAATCATTTTTTTTGCAAATGAAATATCGCTAGTCAAAGTAAAAGATAAGGCATGATTTATACGTCTTGGAACGTCTTTATACTTATTGGCGGACTCCTTTATTAGCAAATTTGTTAAAAATAATTTAAACTCTGTGGTGCTTCCTGATCAAAGTAAGACAGGACTTACTTTTGGCATCCGGTTTTGTGCTTTAGCGGTTAGCTTAGGTAGAAGCAAAACCCAGTTACGCGGATTGGACATTTAGCAAGTAACGCCAAAGTTAAATATTCGACAGCAGATAACTTTGCACACACATAGTGCGTCAAGCCAGCGAGGCTACTTACTGTGAAACGTATAAACGACGCTACAACTGAAGATGGCCGCTCAGCAGAAAGACGTCGATAGTCAAATCGACGCATGGATTGAGACGCTCACCCGGGAGCAAATCGAACTACACCTGGACGCCTTGAACCTAAAATCGGCAGACTCGGTTCATAGGAAAGCCGAGCGACTCCACCAGTGGCTATTAGGAAATTATTCGGCCCAGGAGTTTAACCAGGAGGAAGACGAAGCCACAGCAGTTCGCAGCCGTCTCCAACGGAGAAATAGGTGGCTGCAGATGCTAGGTAAACATCAAGACGAGGAGTCTGATGAACCTAGCCCAGATCAGGAAGTGTATCTGGTACTGCGGGAGAACGCTGCGGTTAAAGATAACCTGCACAGGACGGTGCAGGATTTCGATGACGTCGAGCTAGATGAAACGACGTCAGCCGCGACCAACACAGAACCTCAACCCGAACGAGAGGAAGAATGGCTGTCATTGGTCTCTGAAGAGGGAAACATTTTTAAAATCCCTCGATCGTTTTCCTAGACCTTGGTTCAGCTTATCAAAAAAGTGAATGACCTCACTGTAAAGGTAGATAAGCTGATGTCCGAGCGCACTCAAACCGCTCACAGCACGAGATTGGACGGTGCCAACCAATCTCACCATGTGCAATTCCAGGACACATATACGTGTTATGGTCCTGATGTGAGCAAGATAGGTGAGGCGCAAGCAAATGGCGAGCAACAACGCGCAAGCGCCCCTCAGTCTAAGCCTGATGGAGCTTGGAAGGGGGGGAATGCGCGCGAATCCCAGAGGATTCCTCAAGCGCGCAGCTCGCCAAACAAGGATCGGACATTCTCAACACCAAGCTTCTCGACGTCATCGAGGTTAAATGGGACACTTCGAGACGTCGGCGGCATTGTGAGGAAGTGGCAGGTCAAGTTCTCTGGCGACAAGAGCCAGAGCATCGACGCCTTCCTAACCAGGATCGAGGATTGCAGGATCCTGGCCAACCTGTCAGAGGACGAGTTATTGCCGTCACTCTCGGAACTTCTGACAGACACTGCCGCCACGTGGTACCAGAACGAGAAACACAAGTGGCACTCCTGGCAAGATTTCGTGACTTCGGCTAAACGTTGGTACGGAATGAGCCAACGTTTCCAGCAGAGGATCATCGCCGAGTCCAACGCACGGACTCAAGGACCCGATGAACCGGTTAGGGACTATATGACGTGCTCTATCGCAATAATGCGAAAGATAGTCCCTACGCCGACTGAAGCGCAGCAGCTCGATCATTTGTATCGGAACATGCTGCCACAGCTTCAACGGCTGTTCAAGAGAGCGGAAGTGAGCTCAATTGAGCAAATGCTGGACCTCGCCACGGAAGCGGAGCAGACGATAGAAGGTGAAAAAGTATATCGTCCACCACCAACGGAGGAAGGGTCTTTGCTTCCCAAAATGGCGTATAAGCCGAAGCGGAAAAAAGGTTCGACGAAGGCTAAGGTAGCGGCCGCTGAGGTAAGCCCGGCCAAACCAAGCGAGCCATACGTCGTCGACCGCATCGCAAAGATGCTGGAGGATGCGCTGCGGCCCATCGTCTCCCAATTGGCGTCGACGACCCGACAGTCACGTAGGAGAAGCCCAAGGTCTGGCTCTCCTAAGAAAGGCTCGCCGGCCAACCGATCTCCGAAGAGTAGGAGGTCTGGCAAACCTAATGGCCCGAGCAAGAGCTTCGGACACCGGCAGGAGAAGAAGAGCGCTAGTCCAACGAGGGAAAAAGGAAAGGAACAGCCGAAAAACCGAATGGGCTCGACTTTCGATCCGACTAAGCCTCTTACCTGCAAGGGCTGTGGGAAAATTGGATATTCCCTCAGGTACTGTCCGGTGTGCTCGGGAAACGCCAAAGGGAGCGGTTAACAGGGACGAAAACCGCGACCCAAGAGCTTGAGTCCCCGCTGTCCCAGGTGAGTTCGGGACAGACCCGCTCCAACCGAGAGTATGGTCCAGAGAGGAGCGGAAATGGGCCTCAAAAGAAGGAACGGTCCCAAGAAGCAAGCAGACCAACCTCATCCTATAAACCAGAGGATGAGAGTCGTTGGTGGCTTCTCGTGGAAATTGGGGGCTTCCGTATAAGAGCCTTATACGATCCCGGAGCTTCCACGACCGTGATGGGACCCAGCGGTCTGCAAATCGCCGCGGCATTGGGCAAGGAGCTCATTGTGGCGAACGCCGGACGCGTCAAGATGGCGGATGGTAGTTACCAACCGCTAAACGGTCACGTGATCTTACCTTTCACTGTCGGGAAGGAGACACGTGAAATAAGGGTAGCGATCATACCAAATCTTGACGCCGAATGCTACGTAGGAGTAAATTTCGTACGAGCATTCAGAGCCATATTGGATCCGGATAGCGACCGCCTGTTCCTCAAAGACAGCAAGCAGCAGATCCACCTCGAAGTTGCTGGAATAGGGGGTATGGCCACCCTCTCGTCCGCTGGGATAGCGGACGCAACCGAGGCAGAAAGGGAAGAGCTGCGAGAGCTTGTAAGCAAAGTGCTGTCTAATACTTCTCCCAAAATCGGGCGAACCCAACTCATCGAGCACTCGATTGACGTGGGATCAGCTCGCCCGATAAAGCAGATGTATTACCCGGTGTCGGAGAAGATCCAGGAGGAGATGCACCGCCAGGTCCGAGAGATGCTAGATTTAGAGATCATAGAGCCCTCGGACGGCGGTTGGTCAAGCCCCGTGGTGATGGTACGCAAGGAGAACGGATCACGTCGGTTTTGCATTGACTTTAGGAAAGTCAATGCGCTAACGAAACCAGACGCTTATCCCCTCCCGTTCATGCAGGATATCTTACGCAAGCTGAAGAGATGTCGGTACATTAGTACTCTGGACATGAACTCAGCGTATCATCAGATACCTCTCCAGAAGGAATCGCGTCCTTATACGGCTTTCACAGTCCCGGGGATGGGACTGTATCAGTTTAAGCGGATGCCGTACGGATTGGCATACGCCGGCGCGACCTTCCAACGCATGATTGACCAAGTGGTTGGTCCTGATCTCGAGCCCAATGCCTTTTCTTACCTCGATGATATTATTATAGTCACCGAGACATTTGAAGGGCACAAGAAGTATCTCGAGATGGTGCTGAAAAGACTGACCAAAGCTTTCTTGACAGTAAAGAAAGACAAGTGTGTCTTTTGTCAAGATGAGGTGAGATATCTTGGCGTGCTGGTCAACAGGGATGGAATTCGTCCCGACCCAGCCAAGACAGAGCCTATAAGGATTTATCCGGCTCCCAAGAACCTCAAACAGCTTCGACGATTCCTCGGCATGGCGTCGTGGTATCGGCGTTTTATGCCGGATTACGCCACGATTGCCGAGCCACTTACCCGTCTAACAAAGAAGAACCAAGGGTACGAGTGGTTAGATGAACAGGAACAAGCCTTTCAGCAACTGAAGGCCCTGATCATGACTGCTCCAGTTCTTCAACGTCCCAGTGCAGATGGACTGTTTAGCCTGCACACGGACGCGAGCGATACCGGCATAGGAGCCGTGCTCGTCCAAGAGATAGACGGAGAGGAAAGAGTCATTGAGTTTGCCAGTCGCATTCTCACAGCACCCGAGAAGAATTATAGCGTTACGGAGAGGGAATGCTTGGCCGTGGTCTGGGCTATTAATAAGTTCAGACCTTACATCGAAGGGTACCACTTCAAAGTGATAACGGATCACAGTAGTCTTCGCTGGTTGTGTAATATGAGAAATCCAACCAGCCGACTAGCGAGATGGGCTTTAGAGCTTCAAGCTCATGACTTTGTCGTCGAGCACAGAAAAGGAGCTCTGCATCACGTTCCCGATGCCCTATCTCGCATGTATGAAGACGACGAGCCTACAGTAGCAGCAATGTCGTGGGCTCAAACTACTGAAGATCCTTGGTACCTAGACTGGATCAAGAACGTTTCCGACAGACCCCGTGATTTCCCCGACTGGAAAATAGTCGGAGGAAATCTATACATCTATCGCCCCGACACGGAGTTAGAGGAAGTGATGGATGATGAGCAAGCATGGAAGCTGGTCGTACCCGTAGAGAATCGACACTCTATTCTGAGAGAGTGTCACGATGACCCCTCAGCTGGCCATCTCGGAAGGGAAAAGACATTCGCCCGCGTGGCCCAAAACTATTATTGGCCACGGTTTTACGCAGAAGTTGCGGATTACGTCAGGCGATGTCAAGTGTGCCAGCAATGTAAGGTCGAGCAACGTGCTCCCTCAGGGTTAATGGGTCACCGTCAATCGGACAGACCATGGCAGGTGGTAGCAGGAGATATCACTGGCCCGCTTCCACGCTCTAGCCGAGGATACGAATACATCCTAGTATTCCAGGATTTATTCACGCGCTGGATTGAAGCAATCCCGATAAGAAAAGCTAACGCGAAGACGATAGTCCGCGAGCTTCACGAACGAGTGATTAACCGGTTCGGCACCCCGGAAGTATTTCATTCGGACAACGGGACCGAGTTTAAAAATAAACTCGTAGACGAATACCTTGAATCTAAGGGAGTGTATCATTCGACGACACCCCCTTACCACGCACAGGCCAATCCTGTCGAGAGGGCCAATCGGACCCTTAAGACAATGGTGGCGTCGTATATCCAGGATAAGCATAGCGACTGGGACGACAAGCTGCCAGAGTTAGTCTTTGCACTAAACACAGCGGTGCAAAGTTCTACTGGATGGAGCCCGGCTATGCGGACCTATGGTCGCCAACCCGAGGCGCCTAGTACAGCTCGTCGAGAGCATGACCGGCTTGCCCAGCAACAGTTTGAGTGCCGTCGCCTGCAGGATTGGAACGACAAAATCAAACAGTTGCCAAGACTGCACGAGAACGCAAGTCGTCAGTCGGCTGCCAGTAAGGCCCGGCAAGCCGAAATCTTCAACTCACGACGAAGGCCTGCGGAATTCGAGGTAGGAGATCTGGTGTGGAAACGCAACCGGATCCTCTCGTCCAGCGCACAAGGTATCTCGGCTAAGCTTGCTCCGAAATATACAGGGCCATATCTGATCAACAGTAGGAAAGGCATGAATACCTACGTTATACAAGATGATCAAGGGGGCCAAGAGGTATCTCATATAGAGCATCTGAAGAGATACGTCCCCGAAGATGATGCTGAACCAAACGATGAAGATCAACGTGAGCAACCTCAACCGCCGAGGGATCAACAGGTGAAGTGCGACCCACCTGTAGCGAGCGAATACTCCCCTGCGAGGGAGAATAATGCGAGCGAGTCCCCTGGCGAGGGAACTCGGTGTAATCCGCGCAAGACGTCGCGTACGTCTTTAGATAGGTCCCGCGTTACCAGACGACAGCGTGGTCGTCCTCGGAAAGCAACCGCGACAGTAAAGCGCCGATCACCCATAGAGCGGTCTGCCAGTGCAGATTCTGAACCGGTTCCTCCGAGACGAGGACGAGGGCGTCCTCCAGGCTCACGACCGAAGCGGACGTAAAGCGCCAGCAGCGGCCGAAGGCTGAGGCGGCCTTCAAAGAGGCTGCCTTTGAATACAGATTAACCTGTAGCCCCTGCCTTCATCGAGCGGAACGGGAGGTTCTGACGAACCTAGGTGTCCGCTCTGCCGCTGCAAGGAGATCAAACGTCTGGATCAGTTTCCTCGCGTCCTGATAAACCTGATCAAGAGTACCTTGTTAACCCTCTTTCCCGTTCCTTGAGGAACAGAGTCCACATACAGAGCATGTGGAATCTGGAAGGGGGGTGTAACGGTAAGCGAGTTACCGATCAGGTAAGCAACGCGAAAGAGGAGATACAGCGCGGCGCGCGCAGGGAACGCGCGCGAGAATCCTGCGCAAGAGAGTATCGGTAGAGAGTTCGCGCGCGATCGACAACAACACGGTGTTGGTGACCGGTGATTGTTTTTCCGGGATAAAATAGCAAAAGAACTGTTGTGCGTTGTGTGTGGGTGTGAGCAGTTTCTCCCCACTAACCTCCACGTCGACGGGTGCAGCAGCACATCTCACGGACAGTGAGAAAAGGAGGCTCGGCGAAGCCCACCTTCTCGACCGTTGGAGAGAGAGAGAGAGACATATACGAGGACGAGCTCTCTCTCAATAGCACAGCCTTTTCCCTGCCGAAGCGAGATATTCAGATACGCGGTAAGTGGTGCACCACATTTAGACCCGCGTGTCTATCTAAATTTCGTGTCCCGATTTACCTGGTACGGTCCAGGTGAGGAAGCGTTCCTCCTTTCCCCCCTCTCGTGACAATACCCGCACGGATAGAAAGGTCGGTGGTTCGCGGGAACCACTTCACGAGAGAAGGCGCGCGTGACGTAGTAAGCTTCTACGTAAAAGCTCTCTACGTCAGTGATTCATACGTCACTATACAAGATGATCAAGGGGGCCAAGAGGTATCTCATATAGAGCATCTGAAGAGATACGTCCCCGAAGATGATGCTGAACCAAACGATGAAGATCAACGTGAGCAACCTCAACCGCCGAGGATCAACAGGTGAAGTGCGACCCACCTGTAGCGAGCGAATACTCCCCTGCGAGGGAGAATAATGCGAGCGAGTCCCCTGGCGAGGGAACTCGGTGTAATCCGCGCAAGACGTCGCGTACGTCTTTAGATAGGTCCCGCGTTACCAGACGACAGCGTGGTCGTCCTCGGAAAGCAACCGCGACAGTAAAGCGCCGATCACCCATAGAGCGGTCTGCCAGTGCAGATTCTGAACCGGTTCCTCCGAGACGAGGACGAGGGCGTCCTCCAGGCTCACGACCGAAGCGGACGTAAAGCGCCAGCAGCGGCCGAAGGCTGAGGCGGCCTTCAAAGAGGCTGCCTTTGAATACAGATTAACCTGTAGCCCCTGCCTTCATCGAGCGGAACGGGAGGTTCTGACGAACCTAGGTGTCCGCTCTGCCGCTGCAAGGAGATCAAACGTCTGGATCAGTTTCCTCGCGTCCTGATAAACCTGATCAAGAGTACCTTGTTAACCCTCTTTCCCGTTCCTTGAGGAACAGAGTCCACATACAGAGCATGTGGAATCTGGAAGGGGGGTGTAACGGTAAGCGAGTTACCGATCAGGTAAGCAACGCGAAAGAGGAGATACAGCGCGGCGCGCGCAGGGAACGCGCGCGAGAATCCTGCGCAAGAGAGTATCGGTAGAGAGTTCGCGCGCGATCGACAACAACACGGTGTTGGTGACCGGTGATTGTTTTTCCGGGATAAAATAGCAAAAGAACTGTTGTGCGTTGTGTGTGGGTGTGAGCAGTTTCTCCCCACTAACCTCCACGTCGACGGGTGCAGCAGCACATCTCACGGACAGTGAGAAAAGGAGGCTCGGCGAAGCCCACCTTCTCGACCGTTGGAGAGAGAGAGAGAGACATATACGAGGACGAGCTCTCTCTCAATAGCACAGCCTTTTCCCTGCCGAAGCGAGATATTCAGATACGCGGTAAGTGGTGCACCACATTTAGACCCGCGTGTCTATCTAAATTTCGTGTCCCGATTTACCTGGTACGGTCCAGGTGAGGAAGCGTTCCTCCTTTCCCCCCTCTCGTGACAATACCCGCACGGATAGAAAGGTCGGTGGTTCGCGGGAACCACTTCACGAGAGAAGGCGCGCGTGACGTAGTAAGCTTCTACGTAAAAGCTCTCTACGTCAGTGATTCATACGTCACACGGTGTGACGTGTGCCATCAGGTTAAGCAGCCGATCATATCCGGATCGGTTGCTCGTAATCGACTGATAAATAGATTTTTAACTGATTCTTTTCGCGCTGACCTCGGGGGTAGTCATCGGTACGACTCCCCGTAAATTGTTAAAGTTCATTCACTGTTTATTTATTAATATTTATTTGGTAGTTTAATAAATTGACTCGGCGAGACTATCTTTCTCGCCGATTAACAATAATATCGATTGTTGATAGTATTTTACCGGTTAACGTCCTATCCTACGAATACCGCCCTCTCCGGTGTTTATCCTAGTTGGCAATTTTGGGCATAGGGCCCAACACATGGTATATAAGTCAAACGGAGTGTTTGACGTTGTTAACGGCATTGCACGGGAATCAAAGGGATTCCCGGCCGCATCGTGGGACTGCACACTTAAGGTTGGTAAGTTGGGACAGATTGGGCCTAACCGTGGGCCTTACATATCCCCAGTACCCACCCCGTTACAACATATAAACAAATACAAATATACTTTCGCACGTTCCTACAGACACTTTCTGAATACACGTGATTTGGATTTTAGACATTTCAAAATATACTTCTAGCATGTTTTTAGCGAAACATTTTACTATTACAAAGATCTCTATACGAGGAAGCAATAATATTACATTTACATATTTGTAATAATGTTAACATATAAAAACTACACTATAGTATTAAATTTATAATATTATTATAAATAATCTTATGTTAATTTGCTTTTTAGAAACCGTTTTTATTACTTAAAATTAAGAATAATAAATATTACTAATATAAACATTTTTACATTCACGTATTTATTTAATACATTTTTTATAGATAACTTAATAATATATAAATAATATATAATATATAAAATTTTATAAAATACTTAATTAAGTAATTATTATATTTATATAACTATATTTACATATATAGGTTTAATTTAATTGAACTTAAACAAATTGTTATAACAATAAAATAAAAAAAGCAATATTGACTAAGAAGTTTCAAAAATACTGCCACACACGCAAACGCATACGCACACACACATACACATGCACACTCAAACAAACAGTATGTAGCAGTTTTAGAACATATTTTTCTGACATATCTTTAACAAATTTTCCTGATCCTACGCTTGGTCGGACATTAAGGTGACCTCCAGGTCAAAGTGCCCAAATTAAAAATCAAAGTAACTGTCAGTTCCTGGAGACGATGTCCAGGTGGTCACGGTGACCTCCATGTCTTCCGCTCGTCGTCTACTGCGAAGTTTACTTGCTAAAGTGTCCAAATTAAAACAAATAATTCTCAGTACCTGGAGACGATGTTCAGGTGGTCACGGTGACCTCCAGGTCCTCCGCACGTCGTCTACTGGGAAGTCTACGTGCCACCTTGCCTGAATATGCAAAAAAAATATCACTTCTCGGAGACGATGTTCAGGTGGTCAGGGTGGCCTCCAGGTCTTCCACACGTCGTCTACTGGGAAGTCTACTTGCCACCTTGCCTGAATGTGAAAAAATAAAAAAAGATCTCCTAATTAGAAATAAAATAGACACTTCTCAAAACGGGATTACCGGAGAACCGGAGAACCATATACGTCATAATGGTTATCATCTTAATTTAATATAGAATATTGCCTTTGCACTCATCCTTAATAAGGCTAACAGCTTTTCTATTAACAAAAGGAATCTTAAAATCATTATCAACTGCATAATCCGAAGTATTGAAATATGAGATATTTGATTTCATATCTTTGTAAAAGTTATCACAAATAACAACCTTGTTAAGGTTAACTTAGGAAATTAGAGATAGAATTTACAAAATATAGTGATCTTTCTTTTGTTAAATTCGGTAAAGCATTTGACACAATCTGATCCACTCGTTTACTCAACAGACTGCGATGCATGGGATTTTCCAGGACTGCCCTTATGAGGATTAATTAATATTTTTTAGCCGTTATCAGGCGATAGGTGTTTTCTGACATTATCTCTCTTTAGTTTGCAACAAATGTGAGAGTACGGCAGGGATCATATTATACAGGGTCTTTATATCAGTGACTTTTACGTGACTTGCTTGTTTGTGACTCTGTGCGGGCTGCGGGTGCTTCATTAGGGTTCAATAGTTCCTAAACACAGGATATTTTATTCGGATGTCGTAAATATTGTTCAAAGTTTTATAAGAGCAAGAGATCCCATCTTGAGCTTAGTGAAGGTGCCCGTATTCTTTTCGTAAATAGTGTTTTAAGTCTTGGAGCCACTTTTGACTCATAATTAACATGGAGATAACATTTAAATTGTATTACTAAAAAAGTAAATAGGGTTTTGTATAGCTTGAGCTTTTTTGCAAATACACTGATAAAGCGTATCTGCATTACTGTTCAATAGTTATTTGGGATGCCTCGCAGGAACTCCAAAATCAACTGTAGGTGTTGCAGAACACCTTTGTGCATTATGTGTGCGGCGTTAGGAGTATTAGGACAATATTTTACGGCTGTACTGATGTACAAATTGATACGTATGCAAGTTCCATTGTATCAGGAGGGTCTCTTCTTAAGGTATGTTTCTAGGGGCATTGTCAGGGGTTCACCAAAGGAGCTGGTCCGTCCCTTGATGCGCACTGAGACTGGAAGGCTTTCTTTTCAGATTCAGAGAGCGTATCTATGGAACTCCCTACCGTCAGAAATAAAAAAATTGTCGTCGCAGTTGATTTACTTATTTAGTGTTATGTATTTTTGTATTCGCTTATTTATTTATTTATTTCAATATGTTTATTGTATTTCAACGTTTGTTTGTATCGACCCATATTACTGACTGATAGATGTACTGATTGAAAATTTTTATTTTTATTTATTTATTTTAATTTTTATTGTTGACTTACTGTGATATTTACTGTGTTATATCGATCTGTAATATCACTTTATTAGTTTTATGCACATAGACTTTGATATGACTTATGGGCAATTGTACATGCTTATAATGTATTTAATTTTTTTGTTGCGTATAAATAAATATATATCTATTTATCTATCCATCTTTCCAGACAACTTCTTCCAACCTTCAAGATATTCATAAGAAAAAAGTCTTTCTTTCGTCAAAAATGTAATTTTCTCATCATCGATTTAATTAAATATAGAACGTACAACTTTATATTGAGTCAAATTGAAAGCTAATTTACCGAGTAATAATCTCATAAAGCGGAACGAATTCATAAATCAAAATTTATTACTACTGTTTTTCACATTTTTTGTAAAAGAAATGTACCGCTCTTTCGTGAAGGAAAGGAGATCAATGTGTCCAGTAAAATTATTGCATGCGTCAGAAATAATAAAATGTGCGTCGTAATCACTAAGGTAATGGAAAATCTGACATAATTCGAGAATCTTAATAATTTTGGTTAGAATCATCATGTAGAACACCTCTATATAGTTATCCGATAAATAAGAGTAATAGCGACACATTATTCTTGCAATTATAGGCTATTCACAAATATCGCAAATATTAGCTGCTTTAAAATGAATTTTCTTGTCGGGTCTAAGAGTTTCCATAGGTTGAAGAAGTTATAGAAATAATCAACATATCAGGTAAACATTTTAATTGTTCTATAATCCAACGAGACGGATTTTGACCTCTTGTAACATTTATAAGTCAATATAGAATTGTTGTAGCTATATTTTAAATAAAAACCAATGTTAAGCATATTATGCTCGTGAAGTGAAATTATATTTTTGTAGACTCAAGCTTTTCTATACTACTGAAAAATTACTCAACCTTAATTGAAAAAATAGTATTTAGTAGTTAATATAGTAGTATCAAACTAAACACTTTCTTGTTACTACTTAAGAGGAGGTCATATTGATGGGTTGACACATTGACAGGTTTGTCAAGTTGAGATCAAAATTTAAGAAATTTAATACAATATATTAGCGCCATCTACTATAATAAGGTTAGTTCTTAATAGATTGCAGGCTATATATATGTGTATAATGTATAAATTTTTTGTTTGAGTATATTCCAAATAAATTTATTTATAATCTTTTATTTTCCATGTGAATGCTCATAGTTCAATACAAATTCTAAGCATTGATTTGTAACAACATAAACTTAGGTAAACGTATTAGGATAATTGATTTGCAATTGTGACTTATTTATTATTTCATAACTTTAAAAAAAAATTTTGAAGGGCGCTATTTTTAGGCAAATATAATATTATTGTAAAATTGTCAGTCTTTTGTCGTTTCGTATAATAATTATAATAAAAAGCAGAATATATGGATATCTAGATTTATTCATAAGTATAGTAGTCATAGTACTTTTTTTATTTTGTTTGCATAATAAGCGCCCTCTATGCGTGAAATATGGATAAATGCCTAATAATCTGTCCAGAACGTGTAATGAGAGATATAATAAAAAATACTGATGAATGTTTACATAACAATGCGGCAAAAAGAAATAATTTTACTCATAAGAATGAAACAAACTAAATAAATCTTCTTTTCTCGCGCAAACACACACACACTTTTATATATATATAACATATATATGACATATTGAGAGCCGCGGCGGTTCATGGGTAGAGCTCCCGACTCTCACACCGAGGGTCGTGGGTTCGATCCCAGACGTGTACCTCTGAAAATTTTTTCATGTGCATTTTTCGAACACCGCGACTCAGTGGCTCGGCGTGTCACTATAATGTGACGCCAGTTCAGGTGCGCGTGCGTTTCCTGCACTTATCAGTGCATGAGAGGCACGGGCATCTGAACTATAGGGAACGTTAGGGACGCGAAGATGTAAAGAGGATCGCGGTGGTTCCATCGGGAGGACAGGAAACTGTAATTATTAGACTAATTACAGTGACCGATGATATCTTCCGATGGACACAAGCACCACTGTTTCAACTACATGTGCTTTGTTTACAGACACACCGTTCACCTCCGTCGCTGATTAGCCCTGGCAGCTTAAATAGAGCGACGTTAAATAACAAAAAAAAAAATCTTCAGGGATTACAAAATAAAACAATAGAAACCATAATAAATAATCTATTAAAAAACTAATTGATGATTTACTAGACAAAAATCGATTACAGAAACACAATATGCAATTAAAACGCAAGAATATACCAAAGCACAAGCAAATAAAAAATATATGCTGAAACGACGAGTGATATGGAAACCAAAATCTAGGCGAATTCCAAGAATAACTGTGAAGATTAATGACCCTAGCCAGAGAAGAAACATTCCAGCTAAATTCCTTTGCAAAAAGAATGACGGTGAATTTGAACTTAGCTTAATGAATTCTAAATGTATAAAAGCAGTCGAGGCTACATTAAAAAATAAAATATAAAACTGTCACATTAAAGTAGAACAGAAAGGTAATCCGAAAATAAAAAAGTTTCTATAAGTTATGGTACATGTATGGATAATAATGAAATGGAAATATATATTAATACAATAAATTTCGATCAATTTAATATTAAAAACAATGCATTGCATATCCATACCAATGAAAGAAATCAGACTAACACAGTGTTAATAGAAGTATCGCTTTCCTTATATAGATGTATTCGTGAAAATAAGAAAAAGATTTTTCTAGTACAGTATTCAGTGCTGCAAACCCTATGATCTCATAATAACGTATCAGAAATGATTCAGCTTGTATTAAGTACTGGGATGATTATAACGTAAGTGAGTATAACAAGACAAAAATAGAATGCGTAAACTGCAATTACAACAATACAAGATGTAGAACAAGTTTACTGACGGACCACTTACTAACAGTGAGGCTAATGTATAGTATACTTAAAAAGAAAATTGAACAATACATAAATTTTATTATTTATCCGATAGTGTCTATTTTACCAGCAAGGAATGAATTAAGCGCTATGAAACAATTATGCAATCTACAAACTAATAAATAGTTTTATCAATGACAGTTTAGTACAGACAAAAATACATGAAATGAATTAACTATGAACACAAACAACAAACACCGCAACAACAGCAAAGCAACAATGGCAACACAAGTAAAATTAATTGAAGAAAGATAAGATAGTTTACATGCATATGAACATTTACATAGGAATATTGGGACATTTGACAAAGAAATAAATAGTAATAATAGTCTAATCTTACACTTAAATATAAAAAGCTTAAATGCAAACTTTGGAAAACTACAAATCTTTTTTAAGTCTCAAGATTAAACCTTATGTTATAGTATGTACAGAGCTATGTGGAGTAACACATTATCAGTATTATATAATATTAAGGTTTATAAATTATATTATAACAATTATGAAATCAATAAAAATGATGGACTATTCTAGATAAACTAACAATATTAAATGCAACTACTACATTAAATAATAACAAGCAACTACAAATATCATCTTTGTATAGATCGCACGTACTGAGTTGTATTTAATTAACTTGAATTTAAAAACTTACTTAACATAATAGAAAAACTAAAATTAATATTTTAATCCGATATTTTGATATAAATATAATGGATTATAACATTATAAACAATTTATTTGAAACAAATTTTCTATCGGAATTCACAAATACTGCTATACCATCTAATTTTACTACGGATCGAGGAACATGTATTGATAATATTTTTTTCAAAACTGATACTCTTGACTCTAAAGCATATATGCTCATTATGCCGATAACTGATAATTATTTTTAGAAATAAAAATTGATAAATACAGATATTTCTTTATCATCCACGCTTAATTGATTTTGAAGAAATATTTCTCGATCTTGGTGAATAAACCACACTTTTAATTAGATGGCGACGTTTCGATGACTTTTCGTCATCCTCTTCAGGCTATACCTTTATTTATAAAACGAATACATTTGAATATACATAAATAATTGTAGGTTTTGTTTTAAGCCTAATGATTAATAACATTTTACTTACTACTTGTCAATATAAATCAATTAACGTTTAAATTTTGATCGTAGTATCACTGAGTCGTCGCACTAAAATAATGAAAACAAGGATATTTAAAAACAATGAAATTTACTTTATCATATGCACAGAAGTTAAGTGATTACGATGACTACCTTGATCTCATCAACAGCTCGATAATTCAACATTATTCAATAAATAAATAAATTAAATAAATAAATAAATTAAGACAACACAAAAAATGTAAATAACACGAACAGAAAGCAAAAGCAGTCAGAGGACTAGAGCAATTTATCACAGACTGTAAACTAAATTTACTCGCAGCTAATATACGCAGCTATAGTAATGAATAGCATGACGCTAACTATACACGTGTTAGAGCGCGATTTTTGAATTTAACTCACATTTAATTTTATTAATTTTAAAATAAGTTAATTTTTATGGTGCATCCAATATTTATAAGCTAAACATTAAATTGTGTATTCTGTTAAAATTAATAATAAAAAATTTTTATTTAAATTATAAATTAAAAAATTGTTTAAAAAAATATAGAATTAAAAGAAAATTATATAAATAAAAATTTTTTTGACTAGAATCATAAGCTGCAAAGAAGAAAAAAATAATCACTAAAATCAAGGCTGTTTTTTCAATCTGCTAATAATACCATTGTAATGTTGACTAAGTTTTCGTGTGTCATCTTTAACATTTATTGCATTTTTTTCTAATTTAAAACGGGACGATTCATCGTAATGTTGCCTTTTTCTCAGACTGCTGAATTTTCTGACACATGATCTATTGCCTTATCTTGTTTGGCACGCTTAAAGAAACGCTTTGATAGGCAACCTGAATTAGCCGCCTTTTACAAGCAATTTATGGCCGAATATGTCGAATTAGGTCATATGGAAGAAGCATCTGTTGAGGTAACAAAATGTGATTCATATTACTTACCACATCATCCTGTAATCAAACAAGATGGTAGCAAAAAACTACGAGTTGTGTTTAATGCCTCACAGGCAGATAATACTGGAGTATCGCTGAATGCGATCTTGCATGTAGGTCCCAAGCTACAGGAAAATGTTTTTCATATTCTGGTTCGATGGTGTTTCAAATGAATCGTTTTTACTTGCGACATAGAAAAAATGTTCAGGCAATTTTTCATTATTATATATTATATATTATATATATATATATATATATATATATATATACATATATATATATTATAAATATTATATTCAATATTTTTTGGCGCTCAGATACCTCATCACCGATTAAAACTTTTAAATTATCTACCGTTACGTAGTGCTCCTTTCTTATCTAATGCCTATATGCTTCAGATGACGAAGAGAAGAAATATCCAATTGCATCAGAAATTCTCCGAAAAGATCGTTTAAAAATGTTCGTTTAAAAAGAAACTTTAAAAATGAGAGAACAATTAATAAAAATTTTGGCATCGGCAGGCAAGGATGTAGGAAAATGGGGTACGAATTCAATTGAGTTACTCAAAGACTTGAAAATTGAAGAAATGTTGAGTGATGAATGAGTATTAGCTGAAAACAATGTGGTTTCTACATTAGGATTGAGGTTGATTCCTAAAGAGGATGCTTTCTGTTTTAATAGTAGTGCCTCGAATACCCCAGCAAAGATATCGATAAGAAATATCTTATCTGAAGTCGCTAAATTATATGATCCGCTTGGTTGGTTATCGTCAGTCATATTAAGAGCGAAACTGAACAAATTAGGATGCTGAAGTATCACCGCAAATTGAAAAGGTCTCTCAATAGATATTGCACAGATTTTGTGATGCCTCGGAGAGAGATTATGCTGCTTGTGTATATCTAGTTACAAAAGGGCAGGATAATGGATACTCAAGGTTAGTTGCTGCTAAATCCAAGGTCGCACCGACTAAGGTCATTAGTCTTCTAAAATTAGAACTGTGTGGTGCAAGTCTACTTGTTGATTTAATCTCTTCTATTTTGTCTAAGCTAGATTTGCAACCAATACAGATTTATTGTTCGTCTGATTCCAAAGTTATTTTGGCTTGGCCAAAAGATGGAAGACATTTATAGCAAATCAAGTTAGTCACATTGTAACATCACTGTCTTCTGTTACCTGGAAACACATAACATCAGGCGATAATCCAGCAGACTATGCCACGAGAGGCATTCAAGCTTCTGTTCTTAAATCTGCCTTACTTTGGTGGCAAGGACCAGTATGGTTGCAGTTACCAGAAAAAGATTGGCCGTCTTCTATTGAAATTCTGCACACCAACTTAGAACAAAGGTATTCTGGAATAAGCCATAACTACGCTGTACAAATTGATAGTTGGTTTTCTGATTGGTATTTGAAATTCTCTTCATATGATAAACTTGTACGTATTCTTGCTTATATATGCAAATGGAGAAGAAACTCGAATATACTGCAGGAAAAAAGACGCACCAATTGATTATCGGCTGCTGAATCACATCTTGGTCGTAACTGTCTTCTGAAGGCAATTCAATTGAACCATTTTGCTGAAGAAATCGAGTCGTTGTTCAAAACCAAATCTGTATCTTCTAATAGTTCTATTCGTCGATTGTTACCGTTCATTGATAGTAATGGCTACTTCGTGTACGAGGACGACGTCAGAATTCGTTTTTAAGCGAGTCGGAGAAACACCCAATAATCTTGCCGTCAAATCATTATATTAAACAACTTATTATACAGAAGGGACATCTGCTAACACTCCATAGAGGTCCTGCGTTAGTACAAAATCATTTATCACAATCGCTTTGGATTGTTAGAGGTCGAAATCTGATTCGTAATGTTGTTCGGTGTTGTGTAAAATGTGCTCGCTACAATGCCTTTACTATGGAACAACAAATGGGACCATTACCGGCTGTACGTACCAAACCTGCAAGACCTTTTACATTTGCTGGTCTGGATTACGCTGGACCATTTTCTGTACGTACCTCGCCTAGAAGAGGTTATAAATCTTTAAAGGGATAAGCTGCTATTTTTATATGTATGGTAGCTAAGGCAGTGTATATTGAGATTGTATCAGATTTAACTTCAACTGCTTTTCTAGCAGCTTTCTCTCGTTTTTCGGCCATTCGAGGCTTATGTAAAGTTCTTTATTGTGACAACGCAACTACATTTAAGAGTGCTGAAGCTGAACTTCATCAATTATTCAGTGCTACATCGACCTTAAGTCAAGAAATCGCAGCTACGATTGCCTAAGATGGTGTTACATGGAGTTATATTCTACCTAGAGCCCCAAATTTCGGAGGTTTGTGGAAATCAATTGTCATATCTTTCAAGCGCCATCTAGTTAAAGTCATTGGCGATTTCAAGCTTACTTTTGAGGAGTTTCAGACAGTTGCTTACAAGATTTTAGCCTGTTTAAACTCTCAACCATTGAGTGCTATCAGTAGTAATGCCGAAGATGCCCCAGTATTAACTCCAGGACACTTTCTAATTGGTAGTCCTATGATTTCTCCGCCTGAACCTTTAACATCCTAGAAACCTACGAATGCCTGTTCAAGATGTCAAACTGTAAGTAGAATGTGTAAGCACTTTTGGCAGAGATGGAATCGTGAGTCACTTAGTTAAATTCAACAAAGAGCTAAATGGTTGCATCCTAATCGCTCAATATAGATCGGAGATGTTGTTTTATTTAAAGACAAACTGATGCCGGCTTCCAAGTGGCCATTACCTAAAGTTATCGCTATCCGTTCCGGTTTAGATGGACTTGCCAGAGTTGTGACAATTAAAACTGCTGTTTCGGAATACAAAAGACCTGTTAACGAACTTATTTGGCTGCCTTTTTTCGAAGAAGCTACAAATGATTTCGTTCAACTTCAACAGGGTGTGATTGATTAATTTATAAAAATCTTATAAAACCTCTGATAAAACAACTGAAGAAACTTCTTTCTCATGGTAATGCAATTTTCCTGCGACCACACGTAAACCACTTACATCGCTGATCTTATCTCCAAACATGATTCCAAGTTCAACGTTGCAAGCTTTAAAAATTAGATTTCGCTTTGCTAATTCATCGGCAGCTGCAGGTTTCATTGCCTTAGCTGAACCTTCAAAATTAAGCCTGCAATCATGATCTTTGCTATTATGTTCCATTTAACACATACGGCATTTCCGATTTTTCGATATATATGAAAGGACTTTTCTAGAAAAAAATCCAATTAGAGTAGCTGATCCAGATAGGCTGTCGTATTCTAACAATAATATCTTCAGGTACATTACTTACATTCTCGTGATCTATGACACGTATACTTGGAAATATAAAATTATTATGTAAATTTTCAGGTCTGAAAGGGCAGAAATAAAATGTGGTTAGAGAAAATTGTTGAATTAAAGATAGTTAGGATCACAGAAATATAGTTATACACATGTTAAGTGATCCTTTATTATATTATATTTTATTATATTTGTAGTGAATTGTAAATGTATATTCAGATTCTATTTTACACGTGACACGGTATTACATTTTATATCCTCCCAACACATGCTCTCTCTCCAGAGGCTATCTTATATGTGTCTTTATACTCGCGCTCTCTTTCACACCTCGCAATGCGTACGCATCCATTATTATAGTCGGGATATAGGATACTATAGCTATACTGTGCAGCGGGTCATTTAACTCGTAGGATACAAAATTACTCATATCTCAGCAAAAATAATTCAATGTACATAATTTTATTTGAAACAGTATATTTATTTATTACAATTGTTGTTCTTTTATGTTATGATTCATTGGATACAATTTTATCAAACTTATGTGTATATAAGAATAAAAATATTTTTTTAAATTATTAAATTCACTTAAATAGATTGATTACGATAAAAACAAACCACACAAAATTAAAAATTTTCAATTACTCTTTGCATTCGACTATACTTCATGATATATATTCGCATTTTAAATAAGTTTTTAGATATTAAAGTAAAATCACGGCAATGTAAATTAATCAAAAATAATACAAATCACTTCAAGTAAACTTATTATTGCATAATTATGAGTACTGCATTAACATTTATAACAATTAAATAGCGAACGAATCGGACTCGATTCAAATTCACTAATAATCTTCATAATACTTACAAAAGTTTTTGAATTGCTTTAAAATTTTTAATTGTAAGTTTCCGTTCTAGAAAAGTAGCTTCTGCACAGGTATCTTTAGCCAGTTCCTTAGCTTTGGTACCCACATCTTTCTCCTGTGTTTTATACGAGTTTAGATGAAATATTAATGGGTATTTCAAATGTTGACAGAATTTTATTTAGGTGCGTGTTACCAGTGCCAGTATTCAAAGTTCCTGTAATTAATATTCTTATTATTATCAAAATTATATATAACTTATTATTATCATTATTATAATTATATATGATATATTATATTAGCTATAAGAATATTTCTATTACTCATTGCTCCTGCTATATATACACCATAACGTTGCATCTGCTTCCCCTGTTTCGTTATTCGAGTTTTTTGTTGGATTTTTTTATTAGTAGCAATTTGCGTAGTATATAGACAGTGTTGACATTGTATGGTCCATATACAAGCCAACCCAACTAATTGTTCATCAACGATATCACGAAGCGAAAGCAATTGATTACATTGTCTACAATTCGTTTGTGTAGCCAGTGTTTTTATGTGCATAATTCTTCGTCCTTCTAGTTTCGGTTCCTTCTTTCTATCTTTAAGGTTAGATTGTCCGCCGGACTGTTCATTTAATTCCTTCGATTTTCACTGTCTGCAGCCGTAAACGTTTCTTAAATTTCGTCCTACACTTACTTGTCGTATTTTTGCATTAAACACTTTCTCAGTTACACGTTTTCCTTTCCAAAAAACTTATTATCTAGCTTACTATTCATTTGTAATAAGTTAACAAACAACGTGAATCGTGAACAGGAAATATAGACACACGCCCACATGTGTACGTGTATATTTGTGTATAGTTAAGGATATAGGTATGGGTATGCGACGTTGACAAATCTTAATAATTCACTGTTTTAGTCATTAGCAAGTCTACCCCTACTCTCTTTTGAATGGTGATATACCAGATGAGCCTCCTTAAGTTACACATTATATTAAAAATACCAATATAAAATTTAAATATTTTGCTTAGTGCTATTATAAATATTTAATTTTACTTTTTTAGTCTTATGAAACTAAAAAGAAGGGCGTTGGTAAAGTAGAAGAGAAACAGGCAGTGTTACACGAAGAAGGAAAGATGGATGACGGCCTTGACTTTTCACGCTCTCAAGAAGAAGAATCGCGTACAGCTAGAGTTATTCGAAAATGTAGCAGTCTTTTCTCTCAGTTTATTATGTACGTATAAACATATTAATTTAATGAAATTTATATCTACATTAATAGTTAATAGTTTAGAGTAGGATAAGACATTACATGAAATATAAAATAATGTATGGTGTATAGTGCAATAGGTTATACTTTAGAGGTTACATAGGCTATACCGACACTTGAGAGGTAGATCATATACCGAAAAATCACTCATGACAATTGCCAGATTTTTATGTGAAACTCACGTTAAAATCACATGAGAATCAGATGATTTTCATGTAATTAATATTTTAAAATTTATAATTAATAAATGTATTGAACACTCGGTAGATAATATTTGTATACGTATCATTTGCATGCTTGAAAATTGGAATAAAAAATGTAATAAAAAAATTGTCGTGAATCGAACCTCGGAAGATTAGCTCCGAAAACCGACTCTTTATAAACTAAGCCATTTTGTTACTTTGGTATGAAGCTTTTTTCAGACTATAAATAAGAGTTGAAGGTATTTCGAACTTATAATATTTTCAGAGTATCGAAATCATATTGCACATTTTCAAAGACATGGACTTAAAATTTTTTTAAAAACTGTCTTACAAAATTACTTTGATACTTATAATATTTTCGAAATCTGTCTTTAAAAATTTATAATTTTCCCAGTCAGCACGAAACGTTTCAAAGTGAGAATCACATGAGATTTGGACGTGAGATTTACATGAGAATCTGGTAATTCTCATATGCGATTTTTCGGTAGGGACAACCTGGTTAAAGAATAAATAAATTTTCTTTTCGTTTCTTTCTTTTTTTTCCGTTTTTTTAATTTTATACTATAATCAATTAAATTTTTTATTTTGACTTAGTTTGTCTTGGTCTTTTTTCAAACACTCATCCTGTGAGGTATTTAAAGTGTCTGGTATTAATGCAGTCCGCCTTACTGAGTTATGTGGAATAGTCTTTGGCGTCTTACGGTAGAGATGGTCCAATTGCCTACGCTCGCTCAGGATCGGGTTAAGTTTTCGCATTATTGCGATTGAGCAGGTGATGTAATCTCTCACCGGCTCATCCTCACCCTGTGTCCGAGCATTGGACTCCTCAATGAGCCTTTGCTGGAAGCTTTGGCTCATACCGTATCATGTCTTGGCAGATTTCACAAAATCTTGCCACGAGTGCCCTTTGTTCTTCTCATTCCGGTACCACGTTGCTGCGGTTCCGGTGAGAAGTTCGGACAAGGACGGCAACACCTCGTACTCGCTGAGGTTGGCGATAATCCTACAATCTTCGACTCTCGCAAGGAAGGCATCGATACTCTGGCTTTTGTCGCCAGAGAATCGGACTCCCCACTTACGAACCACCGTACCAACATCAAGCGGTGTTTTGGCCGATCTCGACGCTGATTAGCCGGACTCGTAAAAGTCCTTCAGCTTAGGGTAGAGAGAGCTTAAACATGGAGCCTTTCTCGGTCTCCGTATATCACCCCTCCTCCAAGCTCCTCCAGCATCTGCATGAGGTGCTTGAGACCCCTCAGGCTCTACCTGCACGTGTTGTGGTCTGATGTCCGTCTCGTCCAGGGTGTAACACGTATAGGTGTCCTGGAACTGGACATGTTGGGTTGGCTCTCGGGTTTTGTTTGTGCTGGAAGTTTGTGCACCGCATGGCAAGTCCAACTTGCTGTTGACGGTGTGCATCTGTACTTCCAGCTCCTTAACCCGTTCCGTCAAGGTGGATAACTTACTTATTTGCTCCGCTAACATCAAAGCCAAAATAATCAAATCCTTTGGTATCTCGAACTGAGCGCCTGTATCGGATACCAAAGTTATCCATTCTTCCTTGTCGGTTTCTTGGCCGGAGGTGTCCGACTGCCCATGTTCCTCTCGCTCGTCCGTATCTTCTACTTCTAGAGCAAGAGTCCTCTGTAGCACCTCTACTACATCTGGGTCAGAAGCCGGGTCCGGAATCTCCGGATTCTGGGCAGCCATGGACTTAAACCAACCTGACCTCCGCCTGTTCCGCCTGACACGATTCTAATTTGAGTCTGTCTCGGCTGCGAACTCTTGAGCGGTATAATTACCCAACAGCCACTATTGGAGTTGTTCGGCTTTTTTATATACAGAGAATATTAATTAGCGAATAAACACGATCGCGTGAAGTGATACCACTTACTTTATACGTTGCTGTAGTCGTTGGTAAACAACGACCAGCCGATCGGTCGCTCTCTCTCTCTCTCTCTCTCTCTCTCTCTTTATTATTGAGAGACAAGCAGGCTTCCGCCGGGGGCATAGTACTCAGACGGCTTTAATCGGGGTCCTAGATGATATTAGGAGAGCCATAGACAAACATAAGATCACCATTTTTGTTTTGTTCGACTTTTCAAAAGCCTTTGATTCGGTACCACATGATTTGCTGATTCACAAGTTACGCTCCCTGGGGTGCTCGGATACGGTTATTACCTGGTTCTACCACTATCTGGTAGGTCGCTCCCAAGCGGTAGTAGATGAGCTGGGGAGGACCTCAGCCTGGCTCGACACGTCTAGGGGGGTTCCTCAGGGCAGTGTCCTGGGTCCATTGTTATTCTCTATTTTTATAAATGATCTTCCACGTGTTTTAAGTCATTCAGACTACATGATCTTCGCAGATGACACCCAGATCTATCACTCGTTTTACCCAACCGAACTCGATCAGGGTGTACAGAGAATTTCGGAGGATACAAATGCGGTTAACGACTGGGCGAGGTCGAATGGACTGAATTTAAATGTAGGGAAAACGAAGGTGATGATTTTGGGTAGTCAGGCTTATATTTCGCGCATTGGCTTGGACTCTGCCCCGAGGGTTACAATAGGGAATAGCTTTCTTGAATATGAGACGGAAGTCAAGTCTCTAGGCGTTTGGATTTCGCCTACCCTGGATTGGTCTCGCCAGGTCGCGTCAGTGTCACAAAGGGTTCACGGAGTTCTTCACTCCTTAAGATTTTTTAAGCAAGCGCTCTCACGTCGAAACAGGAAGAGGCTGGTCGAGGCTTTAATCTTCCCGCATTTTGATTACGCATGTGCAGTTTTTCATGACCTGGATGCTACCAGGAACTTAAAGCTGCAAAGGCTATTAAATGCGTGCGTCCGTTTTGTTTGGGGAGGGATTCCGTGGCGGGAGCATGTTACGCCTTACCGTCTTAAGCTGGGGTGGCTGTCGGTCGAGCTTAGGCGATCCTACTTCATTGCCACTTCCGCTTATAACATCATCTCTCATAATTCCCCCTCTTACATTGCTCGCCATTTCACCATTCGAGACGCTTCCTTTCCTTCCCGCTCTTCCTCACGTCTCCCACCCTTGTCCCTTTTTTATCCTCCCCCTAGAACGGAAGCCCTAAACAACTCCTTTATCATAGCTTCTCGCCTCATCAACCACCTTCCGTTCACCAATTTCGACCCTCTCCTCTTCAGTTCATTTAAAACATCCTTATCATCATACCTTTCTGAGCTCGACCGACAGGCTTGGGAGGGGAGGGTTAGGTGTGAGGGGTTAAGCTGCCCTTCCCTGCCGGAGGTTTAATTATTATTTATTGTTATGCATTGTTAATTTATTGTTTTTTGCGTTTTTTGTGTCAATTTATGAGTTGTAATTGTTTATCTATTTTATATCTGTCGTTGTATTTTAATTTATTGCGTATATAGTACCATTGGGTTTTTATAAATTGGTTACTTTGTTTTTCTTTTTCGCGCTGCGTATTTTTATTTTTGTTATGTTTTTTATTGTTATTTTTACTACCGTTATTTATTTTATTGTTATATTTTCTTTTTGTATATATTTTTATTTATATTCATATTCATATTCTTATTCTTATTTTTATTGTTCTATGGTTTTATTATTATTATTATTAATGTGCGCAGTCATTTTTTAAAGTGTATACGGGGTCTTACCCCTCAATACCCAATAAATAAATCAAATCAAATCAAATCTCTCTCTAACTCTCGCTGCGGTGTAGGACGAATTGTCCGTTCGTCCGTGCACCGAGGTTGTGTGGCTGCAGGTCGGTTCACGGTGTTGCACCACTCACTGCAAATAGAGGATCGGCCTGCAGATAAAATATACATGCGAGAACCACGGTAAGACACAACGCGGTGCAGCTGAACACGGGACGCGGGGGGATCACACCTGTCGCGTGCCAAGGAGGCTATGTCTCTTCCAAGCGCGCGCGAATCTCCCCCTCAACTTCTAATCAGGTATGCGCGCGAAGTTGATCTCGTCCTTGTAGCCACAACGAACCGAGCCGAGCTGAATCTCGCCGACCCGAGCCGATGCGAACATTACGAGACTGTTCGCTCGTGTTGCTCGAATTCGTCAAACGGTAAGGTAAACAATACCTTACCGTTACTAATATATATATATATGGGCTATTTCACGTCAAGTGGTACGATGAAAATTTTAAATCACTCCAAATTTTCTGAACAGACTGGAAATATCTTCCAGAAGATAGAAAAAAAATTTTAGGTGTTAAAAATAATTTGCCTAAGAGTTATTCCACCATGAAAAATGGAAGTTTTTCAATTTTTCAGAAAAATGGCTATTTTCAAAGCCATTTATCTAAAAATCTATTGATTTTTTTGAAAAAACATTACAAACAACTTTTGTTCAAAATAATCTTTAGAACTCATCTATCTGGGTTATAATTCTTAATTTTAAATGCTTGAAGAGATAGAGCACTCGAAAATATTGAATATCAAAAAAAGGCGACCACGCCACAATCGATTTTGATCTAACATCGCTCAAAAGATCACATTTTTTGAGAGCTTTCGAATGGCGGTGGTTAGATTATTGGCCAAGACCGCTGGTGTAAGTTATACCCCATATACCTCATAAAATCACTAATTTTCATGTATTTTAGGGCATAACTTACACCAGCGGTCTTGGTCAATAATCTAACCACCGCCATTCGAAAGCTCTAAAAAAATGTGATCATTTGAGCGGTGTTAGATTAAAATCGATTGTGGCGTGGTCGCCTTTTTTCATATTCAATATTTCCGGGCGTTCTATCTTTTCGAGATTTTAAAATTAAGAATTGTAACCCAAGTAGATAAGTTCTAAAGATTGTTTTGAACAAAAGTTGTTAATAATGTTTTTTCAAAAAAATCAATAGATTTTGAGATAAATGGCTTTATAAATAGTAATTTTTCTAAAAAATTGAAAAATTTCCATTTTTAATGGTGAAATAACTCTTAGGCAAATTAGTTTTAACATCTAAAAATTTTTTTCTATCTTCTGGAAGATATTTCCAGTCTGTTCACAAAATTTGGAGTGATTTAAAATTTTCATCGTACCACTTGACGTGAAACAGCCCATATATTCATTTACTCAATATTTATTTATTTATTTGTATTTATTTATAAAACCACAAACGTCAATAGCACTTAAAATAAAATTCTACTTTGTTTGCCTGTAACGAATTTAAGAAAAATTTAACAAAATAAAATTCTTACTTTCCGAGAAAATAAGATACTTTAATTTCATTAAAATGATTTTTTGTTCAACAAAATTTTTCCTTCCAACACATATCATGTAAGATATTTTAGTACATTTTTTAATATTTCACATAAAATTTGAAAGAAAATTGTAAAATATGAAATTTAGCTCTGTTACTAAATAATGGTTATCAGTATGTTAATCCTTTGATTTTTGAGCTACATGTTCAAAGTATAATTGTTTCTAATAGGCAATAAACTTTTTGTAAGTATTGAGATCAATATTATTATTAAGCTTACACAAAATGTATCAATGAAATCCCTTGTTGCTTTGTCAGTATCTACTCAGTAAACAAAATATTTTAATTGCTAATGTATTTAATAATAAAGCATAAATTTTTGTTCCTGAAAGATTGTCAAGTTACGATTTAATATACGTAAAGGTCAGGTAACGATTATGACTGATTCCACAGAACTTTTGACTTTCTAGTTACTTTCATCTTTTAATGCTATTTGATAATCTATATTATATTAAAATTCATCCGTTCTCCGGTGTCCGGCGGTGGTGTCCGGTCTCCTGTTGTAAGAATTAAGAGTATCTTGTGGAGTGTAAGGGTTAACGCTGATATTTCGGGAATTTCTGAATTATTTCGGGATAACTTCACTAAATACGGGATTTCCTGGATATTTCGGGAATTTTTGAGGTATTCCGGGATAACTCCACTAATTTCGGGATTTTCTGCAAGTCTCGGGGTTTTCTGCGGTATTTCGGGATAACTCCACCAATTTCGGGATTTGCTGGATGTATCGAGATTTTCTGACGTGTTCCGGGATAACTGCACCACTTTCGGGATTTCCTGGATGTTTCGGGATTTTCTGACGTATTCCGGGATAACTGCACCACTTTCGTGATTTCCTGGATATTTCGGGATTTTCTGTGGTATTACGGGATAAATCCAGCGATTTCGTGAATTCCTTGATGTTCCGGGATTTTCTGAGGTATTCCGGAATAAATCCACCAATTTCGGAATTTCCTGGATGTTTCGAGATTTTCTGACGTATTCCAGGATAACTGCACCACTTTCGGGATTTCCTGGATGTTCGGGATGGTATTTCGGGATTTTCTGTGGTATTTCGGGATTTTCTGTAGTATTCCGGGAACTCCACTAATTTTGTGATTTCCTGGATGTTTCGAGATATTCTGAGGTATTCCGGAATAAATCCACCAATTTCGGAATTTTCTGGATGTTATGGGATTTTCTGTGACATTTCGGGATAAATTCACTAATTGAGGGATTTCCTGGATATTTCGGAATTTCCTGTGGTATTCCGGAATAAATCCACCAATTTCGGAATTTCCTGGATGTTTCGAGATTTTCTGACGTATTCCGGGATAACTGCACCACTTTCGGGATTTCCTGAATGTTTCGGGATTTCCTGGATATTTCGGGATTTTCTGTGGTATTTCGGGAATTTTTTATGTATTCCGGGATAACTCCACCAATTTCGAGATTTTCTTAATATTTCGATCATTTCTGAGGTATGCCGGGATAAATTTAATAATTTTGGGATTTAGCGGATACTTCGGGAATGTCTGAGTTATTTCGGCTGGAATTTCAGGGAATTTTGAGTATTCCGGGATAACTCCACTAATTTCGGGATTTTCTGCAAGTCTCGGGGTTTTCTGCGGTATTTCGGGATAACTCCACCAATTTCGGGATTTGCTGGATGTATCGAGATTTTCTGACGTGTTCCGGGATAACTGCACCACTTTCGGGATTTCCTGGATGTTTCGGGATTTTCTGACGTATTCCGGGATAACTGCACCACTTTCGTGATTTCCTGGATATTTCGGGATTTTCTGTGGTATTACGGGATAAATCCAGCGATTTCGTGAATTCCTTGATGTTCCGGGATTTTCTGAGGTATTCCGGAATAAATCCACCAATTTCGGAATTTCCTGGATGTTTCGAGATTTTCTGACGTATTCCAGGATAACTGCACCACTTTCGGGATTTCCTGGATGTTTCGGGATTTTCTGACGTATTCCGGGATAACTGCACCACTTTCGAGATTTCCTGGATATTTCGGGATTTTCTGTGGTATTACGGGATAAATTCCCAAATTTCGGGATTTTCTGGTTATTTCAAGATTTTCTGTGGTATTTCGGGAATTTTTTATGTATTCCGGGATAACTCCACCAATTTCGAGATTTTCTTAATATTTCGATAATTTCTGAGGTATGCCGGGATAACTTCATTAACTTTGGGATTTCCTGCATATTTCGAGAATTTGTGAGTTATTTCGGGATACTTCACTAATTACGGGATTTTCTCGATATTTCGGGAATTCGTTTGGTATTCCGGGATAACTCCACTAATTACGGGATATAATATTATAAAGCGTGTAAGCACTTTTGCCAGTACTCCAATGTTTGTATATTTTTGTACCTAATTAAATTATTATATTAAGAAACATACCTATAATTAATATTATAAGTAATTAATAATAAATAATAGTCACTACATACATAAATAATGTAAAAGTAATGTAAAGTGGTCACAGTAATACTAACAAACAGTACTGTCAGACTAATAATTTTTAACAACTTAAATAATATATTTTAATGTAATATATATTTTATTTGATGATTCGTTCTGTTTTTTTATCACATTGAAATATACGTTTTTACACATTTTTCATCATACTCTATTACAAAGGTGTAAAATGAGTGAGAAAGGTGGATAAGAAAATTAAAATTTTATTTTTGATTTATCATCTATATATATATATCAAAATTCATCCGTTCTCTGGTGTCCGGTATCCCAAAAGTTACAAGAATTAAACGTATGTGTGGAGTGGAAGGGTTAACGCTGAATACGACATCCACACATCATTTATCTCGCATCTAATGATAGGTTTAGGAGGAGTCATAAGGGGGGGGGGGTAAAATTAGAAACTTTTTTAAATATTTTATAGAGGTTATCGGTATATATGAATTAGATTATGACGACCATTCTTTTTTATTCTAAAAAAACTAAGATGAGGTTTTTGGTTACGGTGAATAGCGATATGATAATCACTCTTCATTTATCTTCCATTTATTGCTAGATGGAGGAGGGGCAAGAGGGGGAGGGGGGAAATAAAATTAGTAAAATTCCAAAAATAATTTAGGGGTTTCGGTACAGGTGAATAACAATATGACAACCACTCTTTTTTATCCCCTATTTTAAAGATGAAGGAAGGCGGGAGGAAGGGTCAACATTGAATATGACAACCAGTCTTAATGTATCCCCCATGTAATGATTGAGTGGTAGGGGGTAAGAGGGGGGTTTAGTAGAAAAATTCCAAAAATATTTTATAGGGGTTTTCGGTAAAAAAAAGGGGTCACAGTAATACGAACACTGACAAAAACAGTACTATTACTCTAATAAATTTTAAAAACATATATAATATAATATATATAATTTAATGTAATACATATTTAGTTTGACGATACGTTTTATTTTTTTTATTACATTTATATAGATTTTTTTTTACAAACATTTTTCATCATCTCCTATTTCTAAGATGTAAAATGCGTGAGGAAGGTGGTTAAAAAATTTAAAATATTATTTGTCTTTCATTTTTTTAATGTAATACCAAATGTAATATTAAAATAACTTTTATAATTAATAGTCAATTTTTATTATTGTAATTGTATAATATCATTTATATTTTTTGTTTACAATTACTAATATTCTTTTTTATAAAAGATTTTTGAAAATAAAACAAAATTAATAAAATGTGAAAATAAATCTTTTAGACAGAATTTTAATCAGAAAAAATTTTTTATAAATTTAATTATGACGTATAATTATTTGTTTGAAAGAATAATTGAATACATGCGATGCATTAGCTGAGTTTAGTAATTTTGTATGAAATTTTACATTCAAAGAATCATTTTATATTCTAATTTTTGTTGTTGAAAATATTATTCTGGTATAAAAATAACACATTTGTTACTAGATTGATGTAGCTTCTTACAGGAAAAGTGTGGAAATATTGTAAGTAATGTGTTACTACGTATTAAAGATTAAAATTAAAATTCTTTACTCCAGTGTAAGTTTTATCATGTCGATTATTTTTAATTTTTTTTAATCATTTCAGTAATATATAGAAATATGTTCAGTATCTATAAACTCTTGTGTAATTGACTAAGATTAAATAAGTATATACAATGTTGCAAATATAATACATTGTTATTTTTATTTTATTGACAAAAAAAAATTGATTGTAACTGAATACTAGGTTAATTAATTACACATTAGATTATATTTTAGATTTTTATTCAATTAAATTGTAAAATTATAAATTAAAAAAAAATTTAAAAAATAAGTATATATTTTGTGTAATTTTGACTATTTTTAATTTTGAATTGTTGCTAGTTTTATATTAAAATTCGATTCTTCGAGAAAAAAATCACAAAATATAGTAATCATTATTAGTAATTATGAGGACACTATGGCGCGCTAAAACAAATGTGACTCATGCGGTCAGTCACAGCGACTCGGACGGTCGCGATTTTTTAAGAAGTTTGTTGGTACAGCATCGTAATCAAATATGACGCAGACGATTTAAAATTTAAAATGCTTATCCTTTAAGAGTTTATAGTATAGGTCATGAAATAAATAATTAAAATATAACTATCAAATATTTTGTGAATTGTGTGTTGAATTGTTATATTTTTTATAGGTATATTTCTTAGGTGTAATATAAGTATTTAGAGACATGTTTTCTGTAAACTTTTTCCATGCATACTTGGATTTGATATCAATCTTCTTATTATTTCTTTCTTTACTCACACAAGGGGAGTACTTGATCTCCGGGAAACGGATCTTATCCTAACTTTGGTATGTGTTTTGTAATATAAAATTATGAAGAAAGCCAAGTTATTCCTTGCCAATGGACACTTTTACGAAAGTTATTCGACATCTAATAATAATAGCAGTAAAAATTACTTCCAATTTGACCGCTTATAACTCGGAAACAAATAAAGATAGGCACTCAAACCAAAAACCAGAAGAAAGTTTAGTTCAAGTAGATATGGATTGAAAAAAAGAAGCTTAAATTGCTTAATCTGTAGAAAAGTTACGAAGTAAATAAGAGTAACTATCGTAAAAGTGGTCATTGTCAAGGAATAACTTGGCTTTCTTCATATTTTTATATTATAAAAGACATACCAAAGTTAGGATAAGATCCGTTTCCTGGAGGTCAAGTTCTTCCCTTGTCAGTAACGGCGTATACAAATACTTGGTCTTATTTTGACCCATAGTTATAGACTTACCAGATTGAAATGTGTGAAATTGTTGTTGACGAATAGTACATACGACCCCCCCCCCCCCCCGCTATACGTATTTGTTGTCGTTTATCACGTGATATACTAATTGACATCTTAATTGTATAAAAGAATATTGAAACAAAACTTTAACTGTAAGTATTTTTATAAAATCAGCTTTTTTTGAATAAACAATTTAAATTAATAAATAAAAAGAAATGATCTTTTCGAGCTATTTTTATTTTATTGCCAACGTTTCAACCCATTAACTTCATATTACGGTCATTTTCAGGGCTCGAGTTGTAACTTTGACTCCTCTGTGATACGGAGTAGAAACTTTAGCTTAGTACAAAAGCCCTGAAGATCATAGTAATATGGAGTTAATCGGTTGAAACGTTGGCAATAAAATAAAAATAGCTCGAAGAGATCATTGTTTTTTATTTATTAACCATACAAAAAACGAGCATAAATCATTTACAATTTAAATGACTCTATTAAAGAAATATTAAGAAAGTGATAATGGCAAGGTACAAAGGTCAGGAATCGGACAGCAAAGGTTAAGAAAAGTTGATGTAATTATATTCTGTTACAATATTTTTACAATATGATTTATACGTCGATTACAATATTTTATACATACATACGTTTGCAATATATTATTAATTATGAAATATTCTATCGTTGACTAATTTTACAATATCCTCAGTGTGTAACATTATTATTTCATACATTATATAACGTATTATATTCAAACTTAAAGCATTTTTCACACTAACAGTTACATCCTCATTAATTTTTTAATAAATCGAACCGATAATTTCATCGTCAATGTCAGATGTGATATCTATAATATCGATATATTTAGTTATCTGAGCATTATGCATACTAACATTTGTATTGTGTATAAAGTTAATGGTTTTCTAAGTCAAATCAGTTACAAACGACGATATATTATTTAAATATTTTAATCTTTCGTTAATACATGTACTCACATTTTTCAAGTTATCAAATGTATTTTTTCATAACTGCGGTACGACGAAATCGCTTTACAGGAGGACCTCGTATTGGTCTATGATCTTCTTCAATTTCAATCACCTTGTCATTGTGTTTATACGTGCATCTCAAAACCCACCCATAAATGTAAACTTGTTGATCTTAGAGTTCATTTGAAGACCTCAAAAATACCCATCAACTTCTTGCAGAATTAAGCAAAATTCGGACCAACCTTCTTTTGAAAAGGTTACATTGATGAAATCTGCAGCTAGCACTCTTACCACAGGAAATACATGATTTTCTCCTAAATCGTTGTACTCCAGACCAATAAGGATTTTTTTAGTGAATGATTTATTAAACGAGTATAAACGACTTAGTATCTGTTGTGAAGATGGTTTCTGGTAGGAAAACTTGGTATATTCATTGTCTGCTTGATTGTTAATCATCGTCCCGCGGTAACTTAATAATATTGAGCTTTAAGACACTGACGATACCCTCACCTTATCGTCCTCTTTTATACTAATGAAAAAATTATTTCCGAGCGTGGTCGTAACGTGCATGCACTGAGACACATTATTCTCGTGACCATTAGTCACGTAAATTTTATAGTAAACACATCTTGGAATTAATTTGTGAAAATATCTGACGATGCATCCGTCATTACCATTACCCACGAATGTTGTACCAGCATTTATATATTCTACACCTATTCTTACAGTGTCATCGTTCTTCGAAAGATCAGCGGAAAAAAGCTTAAGAAATTTCTGTAATCCAACACTCCTACTCATGTAACTAAAAACAAAATACAATATTGTCCACATACGTTGGATGAATCATTTTGCATTTGCTGCGAATTCCAACGAAAGCGCTTACAATTTTTATTTATTTTATTAATATGCAATGGTATAAATGGAGGGTTTCCGTAACTATAAAGTAATATCCAATTTTTACCAACGTACACTGTAACCCAATGCATACCATGTTTCGTATGATCATCAGTATTAAAGTCAAAAGTCGTCGGTTTCATCCACACTCGTGGTATCGGATCTGCTGGGAATACACTGTGTGACTTCGAATGCTGGACAAATGTTTCAGTATTTCTAAACTGTTTATCGCAAAGTTGCATTGGTACACTAAAATCGAATTCAATGGGTATATTTCGTTTTTCTGAGTTTAATTGAAATGAATTATTCAACGCGCAATTATATTGTAAATATAATCTTTTTAATCCGTAATGAATACAGTATGTATTACTTCATGGTAAATTTTGAAAATTTTCTTATACCATCAGTTAACCGGTCAATACCTATCGAAGGTATAACGAGCCAGTGACCACTAAAATCATAGTTCACCGAAACAATTGCAACTTCCTTAGGAGTTACTACACCTTTATTTTCTTTTAAACACTGAATGTCGACTCGTACTGTTTCGCGTAAATGCTGTATTTTACACTAACCGTGAAACAGATCCATCTATAAATCATTTACCCGCTATAATCGACCATTACTTGTCTTGACTCATCAGTTTCTTATATGTTTTCAAATTCAGCATAAATTATACAATTGACGGTTGTGTACAACGGATCATCGAATCTTAAGTCTAATCGAATGCTACCGTGTCTAATCAAGTTCCAGTGCGCGTGATCGTTCGCTGACAAGTCAGGTGTAAAGTCAAAGGCAAGTAGACAAAAACCATTAGGGTATGATTAACGTGTAATTTTGTTACCCTCGTTTAAAAAGTGTATACCTGTACTAGAAAATAATGTGTGGTAGGCCGCAACGTACAACTGATTCGTTTTAAAATAAGGTTGTAACGCCTTGACGGTATCTGTACACCATCTACGTATAAGCACAAAAAATTAATGTTAAGGTTTTCAAAATTAAAAGGTTTAAAATTTTTATGTCCGTTAAAAACCTTATTTTTCACGAAACCGACAATTATCCTTTTCGGTAATTGACCAAGAATTACGTTATCTAATGTTTCTCCGTGTACACCATTGTGCATTGTAAAAGCCTTAACTTCCACTCGTGTTACAGGATATATTGCTGTAGTTTTTGACAGAGCTTTTGCATGGGCTAATAATACTCCTAATAGACTTTTTGTAATCTAAAAGTTTAATACGATTTGTAAGACCGACATTACCACCCTCCGAGTAGTCCATTTTTCCTGGTGTATCATCGGACCACAAGACAGTTGTAAGGTGTGACTCTTTTGCAGCGCTACCATAGTTTAATAATGTTTCTATGTATACACGATAAGCATATGAATTATTCGTAATGGGTAATCATTGTCGTATTCAAAATCAATAACCTCACGAGCTGTCAGTTTCTGTATAAATAACCATTTTTCTTTATCTCGTGTATAGATCGTACGTGCGTTCTTTGTAATTTCTTTCAAACGTCTCATTAACATCTTTATTGACACTTCAACTTCGGTAATAATCTATACTGTGATGAAGGTTCGTTAACCAGTTGTTTTCTTATATCGTCAGTTAACCGATCGATATCTATCAATCGTGTAACGAACCAGTAGAAGTTACTACATCTTCTTTTACTTTAAAATACTGAATATCGATGATTATATCCATTATGACTTTATGTGATTAAATACATTACCGTGCAAATGTCCAATCTTAGCCAGACTTATTGTAATTCAAAAGTTTAATACGATTTGTGAGATAGACATGACCTCCCTCTGAGTCGTCTATTTTTTCTGTTGTATCATCGGACCACAACACAGTTAAAAGGTGTGACTCTTTTGCAGCGCTACCATAGTTTAATAATGTTTCTATGTATACACGATAAGCATATGAATTATTCGGCGGTAATACCGGTTTAGAATTAAAAACACGTCTGCTTAGTTAAACATCGAATGCATAAAATTGTTAATAGTTCCTGATTTCTTCAATTGCTGTAGTGTAGCGTCATCAATTTCTTCATCATTATGTTTTCAGAAGATACGTAAACTTAACATAGTGTGCGCAAGATCAAGATATTCGCCTTTGTTTGCAGATATTACACACTCAATAGGTGAATAACTTGTTAATGACGAGATAGGTTTGTACTGAACCCATTCCGATCCTTCAATGGTTGTTTGGGTTGGTGGAATCTTAAATAAGAGTAATTCTAATTTGAGACATTCGCAAGATTTTGTATGTAAGAAAGTCATATTTAATTAAATAAATCACGATTTGTTCAAACGTTTTTATTATTTTTCCTATACTTTCGGTAAACATTCTTTCTTTCCTTGTTCTTGGCTTATTATTATTTCACGAATTACGAAATTTATTTGTTTTCCTCTTTACCGATCTCTTGGTACAACCTATTACGATTACAGGTATCAAATGCAGGGCACTAATGATCCGTCGTTTTCTATATCCTGACCCCTCTATCAATCTGTCCATTTTCTCATCAGCTTTCCTTTTTAAACTTTCACCCGATTCACAAACCCGAGCCTTGAACGACTCTCTTACAGGTACATTATTACATATCACGTCAGAAACGAATTCACACCGGTATGTAATGCCTCTTTACCTACAATTTTTGCACCGCGTGTAATAAGAGGTAATACTCTTCGGAAAATTCCTGGGAGGAATGAACCGATACCACCGTGACCCCTTTCATAAAGACTTCCTATGTAAATATGTCCAATGCCTTCTCTTCCTCACCAATTTGATGACCAAAATATTCATCGTAGTGATCCATTATTTACTCTTGACGTCGAAAGTTCAGCGTCAACGTCAAAGTACCAGAATCGAATGCTATAGGTTTACCTTGTTAATCCCTTATATCTATTTCTACAGTTTGAAAGGTGTTAAATAGTATACATTGGCGAAGAAAATGTTTTAATCCTCACGCTTCCATACGTACAATCTGTACTGTTTAACGAGACAGCTCGTAACAAACGTGTTTAGATATCTCCCGTCACATACGATTCATAAATATTTGTATATACCATTAGCATATCGGGTAAACTGTTTGATAGATTACTAGGTCGATCAGAAACTAACAATTTATCTTTATCAACAATTTAAGGTTTTAAATCGTTAGCTGAGTAGTCAAATCCAAAATTTTTTCTGACTTTTCTAAAGATTAAGTAGGAATGTACCATATCGGAACAAGATTAGTATACCCTCCTCGCTCTATGTGAAATTTTAAGTGGTCTTTAAGACAATATAAACTATTTACTTCTCCATTTAAACTTTCTATACTTTTATATACTCCAGGATGTTAAAACGAGGCGTCGTCCAACGTGTACTTTATTGGTTCTAAACCAAATTTTCCCAGTGTAATATCAATTATTGCAGGAGTGACTATCATATGCGCAGTTCTATCCTCTTCAGTCTCCATATGTTGAAAAGTAAGAGGTATTTGAATTTCCGTGACGGCCACGTTCCATGTATCTTGCTTGTGGTAATTGCGTAATATAGTATCTTCTCGTATTATCCGGAAAATATTGCTTACTACTGTTACTGGGCAGCACAATATAAAATTGGTCTTTTATTTTAATGATGTTGAATCACTCGCTTTTATCCACGAATTAAATTTTTCAGGGTGTTCTCTCCACTTTACAAAGTATTCCTTTGACCATCCTTGTCCCCTAGATTTTAAAATATCATCAACTTCAAATACTTTATTATCAAAATCCAATTTTACTCCGCTGAGTTCCTCTTCGTAAAAATATCCAAATCTTTCGGAGAATATGTAGCAGGTTATTGATATGTAGATACACGATAAATTTTAAAAACTTTCTCGGACCAACCACTTTCGTAACCTTTTGCAAAAATGTCTCTGGCGCAACTGACACGAACTAAATCACCGATCTTGTATTTATCGCGTCGCTGTCTTGCAATAGAAACATATTTAGAACCCAAATTTTTACGAGCTTCCGCAGCGTTGAAACGTGTGAAAGCATCAGGCACCATCTTAGTAGCTGAATATTTTGTTCTGAATGTAACGTCTTGTATGTGTATGCGTAAAAAAATACCACAATCTTTCTTTTAGTGTTCTAATAACTCTTTCAGCAACTGCTGCTTTAACATCGGAACTGCGTACAACTCTGTAAATGATCCTTTCTTTTCGGATCACTTCTTGAAATTCGCGACTCGTAAACTCTTTACCCTTATCAGTTTGCAGACACACAGATATACGACCATCAGAATTTTTAAGAACACGTTCAAAACCTCTAGCAACATTTTTACCGTTTTTAGATAACAACGGTTCAACCCACACGTACTTGCTAACCACACCTATAATGATTAACATAAACGTGTAATTATCATTGTAACTTTTCAATTGTCTTAAGTCCATTAAATCAGCTTCCCCAACATCATCGATATTCCGAACATTGTAACATCTGCTGTCATATCTACGTCTAATCAATTTGTGTTTATTGTACGCATCTTGGCTCTGAAGTCATTTTGTCACTCTAAGGATCAAACGATTTACGTGTTGCTCGTATAAATTTGTCCGCTTTTGCATATGCTGTTGGTTCCGGGAGTCCATAGTACAAGCGTGACAATTCCTCATTCATTTTTCTTACATTTTTACACTTTTTATTTCTTACTGAATTTATCTTCTTGTTTTTTTATCCTTGCGCTTAATCGTTTTTTTAATTCTGTTAAACAATTTTTCAAAGATAATTTTACTAACCATATAGCAGGCCGCCATTAGTGCAAGAGTTCTCTCATCACCAGGAGTGTCACCAGCTAGCATACGAGAAAAAGCGTGTTCAACGAGAATCCGACCATCATTACTATGATTCGTACTTTTGTCAGCGTATACGATTGTGTGCTGGCAACACGCTTCGTCCAACGGGTTTATACCAACTTCCCCGCGTTCTATACGTTCTGCAAATTTGGTACCTGGACCGCAAAATTGTATCAAGGTACATGCATTTTGTAAGGTAATACATCTATTAGTGTATCCAACACGTTTCTTTCCTCAGGTTTCGAATCTTTACCATCCTTCGCCACTTCTAAAGCAGACCATGCAGTCTCTTCCATTAATCCAAAAAAACTCTGGTTTTTAATAGTCGAAGAACTTGTTGCTTGTTATCAAGGTATTAGTTCTTCATCCTCTGTACAACAAACGAGGGTTTACTCTTATTTCTTCTACGTTTATTAGCAATAAGTGTACTAACACCTGTTGTCTCTCTACGCGATGATTTCCTTCCAAACTCGTTGATTTCCAATGTACTCTCTAGAAACTGATGCCTATCGGAGGATCGCAGCAAACTAAGTACGCCCTGAAGGTAATATGGACTTTTTTTTATATTTAACTTTGATAAAACGGTGGCTAAAACTGTACCGATCAGAGGTGCTAAAATTACTATTTTTAAAATTACATTTTAATATTATTAATAAGTCTTTATTAATGCCTAGGTAATCATTTAACCTTAAGGCAAGGAAAAAAACAGTATTACATAATGTATAATAATAATTTACAATTTGGATTACAATAATGAATCGCTAATCTCGAAATTCTACAAAACAAAAAACATAATTGTTTGAAATACTAAATAAATAAATAAATAAATGAATGCGCTGTAATTACAATTTTAAAACGGAACAATATTTAGTACAATAATGAAGTAACAAAAAATAAAAGAAAATAACTACTCTATTTAATTTTCGCTAAGGTATTCACGCAAACGCTTCTTAAAAATGGGAACTGTCACACTTAGTTTTATAGCCGATGGCAACGAATCCCAAAAATCCATCGCCTGAATGGTAAAAGACCCCTGATAGACGCTAGTACAGACCTGAGTTTTGCACACGGTTTGAACGACGAATTTCAGAATTTGGAGGTGGAAATAACTCATGCAAATATTCAGGTCTTCTTATTGTTAGGATTTGGTATGTTAACAGGCCTAGAAAGTATTTGCGTCTCCTATCAACTGATAACCAATTTAACCTATTATAAAAAGTATCAAGTCTGGCATCTCTTCTGAGACGATAGATAAAACGGACACAAACATTCATAAGCCGCTGCAATTTTAAATTTAAATAATCCGGTAGGTCATTAAATACTAAACAGGCATAATCAAAGTGGGGTACAATCAACATTTCGACCAACCGTTTACGCATAGAAAGAGATAAGAAATTGCCTTTATTACGCAGTCTGTATAGGACGCCATGTACGGAAGAAGATATTTTGCTTATATGAGCATTCCATTGGAGATTTTCATTGATAATGAGACCCAGATTGCGTACAGATTTAACAATTTCAATCTTGTGATTATCAATGATGATAGGGGATAATAACTCTTTATTTATGAACCTGTGCTGTTGAGTAGAACCTATTATAAGAGCCTGTGTTTTGCTGAAGTTAATGTCGAGCCCATGTGAACGTGCCCAATCCACCACCATGGTACCATCATGAATCAACATAGAAATGGAGTCGTTACACTCCGATGGCTTGCAATGGATATATAGCTGCAAATCATCAACAAACAACATTCCCCTAGAATACTTCAAAACGCTCATGATAGAATTGATAAACATTAAAAATATAACGGGGCCGGGTGTCGAACCTTGAGGAACACCTGACGATGTATTCGCAAACAAAGATGGTTCACCATTCAGGTCTATAACACACGTCTAAAACACAGGTCTGTAACAGCACGTCCAGTAAGGTAAAAAAAGAACCAATCTATTGCACTAAGTTCAAAATTAAAGCGCTTAAGAGTCCAAAGTAATTCCTTATGGTTAATTGTATCAAAAGCCTTCTTAAAATCAAATAAAATTAAAACCGTAACCATGCCTTTATCCATCGCATATCGAATATCTTCAGTAATTTTTAGTAACGCCGTCTGAGTACTATAAGAAGCTCGAAAACCAAACTGATACGGTGATAAAAGACTATTACTTTCAAGAAATCCAATCAGCTGTAAAGTTATTAGCCTATCGAACACTTTGGCAAAGTGAGGAAGATTGGCGATTGGTCTTGTATCAGATGGTGACTGTGGTTTGCTAACCTTACTTAGAGGAATAATCGAGGCACGTTTCCATAAACTAGGGTACTGATTTAATGTAATAGACATATTAAATAATTCAGTGAAATAAGGAACGATTGCAGCAAAAGTATCCTTAAAATAGATCAAAGACAGGCCATCCGAGCTACGACACTTTGCTCTTGGAAGACAATGAGCCATAGCGCAAGAAACCTGTTCCTGAGTGACAAGTTGAAATGAAAAAAGCGGATAGTTGAGATCTGGTGATAACTCACGAATCTCAACCAACTGATCCAATGTACAAGGCGGATGACGATTAGTTACCAGTGAATAATGTTGAAGTAGATCATTGGCTGAGAGGAACTTTAGAGGAGAATTAAACGATTCTCTAACAATGCCCAATTTACGCAAAAGCCTCCAGCCCTGGGACTGATCAGGAGCTGCCGACAGTGCTTGAGCAAAATATTCATCACGTGCAACTCTCATCCGCCTTTTCACATCACGACGCATTGACTTATATTCCAATAACAACACAGGATTTCTACGCCTTTTTGCCAGTTTATATAAACGATCTCTCACTTTATACATTTCCCTAAGCTCTCGAGACATCCTTGGAACAGAATGTTGACGAATATGACGCGTAACAAAGGGAGCCGTTTTATCTAAAGAGAGAGAGAGAGAGAGAGAGAGAGAGAGAGAGAGAGAGAGAGTTTTACGGTATTCGACCTGCGTATTCGCGTGCAGCGGCACGCATTTGTACATTATTTAAAAATATATTATTTTTACTTTGTTTAATTAAGTATTGCGTCATTTTTTATTTAATTTACTCCTTCCCTTTCGCGTTTGCTAAGTAAAGGACACCGCCGCCTCCGCCTAAACGGCTACTTCTATCCGTATTATTACTGAGCAGCTGATTGCGTTTTGAGACTATTTGTTTAAGGGTTTAAATTGTTGTTATTAGTTTATTTTATCTATTATTAAAAATAGCAAATCCGTTACAAATCTCAACAGGTACTTACTATACTTTTGTATAATGTCATTAGATTCAGGATGTCCTTGAAGGTACAAGTGTTTAATAACTTTAACCACTTTTCCCAAAATATATTTGTTTAGAAACATACCTAATTTATATAACTTTTTAATAGTACTTAAACGGCAATGTAATAAAATTGCTTCTAATTTATTTTAAATCACATTTGTTGGTAAAGATTGCAAATCACTTCTTTTCGTATTTCGAGATATCGTACAAATCATAGTTTCACAATTTATTACAACCCGTAAATCACAGGAAAGTACTCTAACAGCGTGAAGCCTCGATACTATCTCCATGATTTTTGTACAATAACTAAATTACAATTAGAAATATTGGAAGATATAATACCTTATACATTAAGATACTCGAGTATATACTGCAAAATAATGAAATTTATAACTTATATGTAAAGAAAAATATGTCCACCTTAAGAGATTTGACATCTCGACTGACTATGTATGATTGAGAAATTAAACAGCTTAGTTTCAAAACATTATTCGCATTTTTGTATAACAATCATTACATGTAATTTAACCTTTTGGCTGCGGGAAAATTTTAGTACTAAACGACCTTTTATAAAATGCAAAATGTATACATGAGATCATTGAATATTTCAGGTAAAGTCCCCACCCTGACTGCTGGTCGATAAATCGACCACCCCCGCAGGCAACGTAAAGTACAACGTAAAATTTTTTTCTCATTTTCCAGGAAAACTCTAGGTAGTATTTCTATGTAATTTCTCGCGCTGAACATGAAAAAAATAGTAATCCTAGAGATACTCTTGACCTTGAAAATCTATTTTTCAAGGTCAAATTTTTTTTCTAGCATAGATAGAATTTTTTGAAGATTTTCGTACATAGTGTCATGGACTGAATAAAAAAAAAAATTCAGAAAAAAATAGCTGAGGTATCATTGATCTTAAAAATTTACATGCAAGGTCGCATTCACTTCTAAAACAAGTGCAACAAAGATCTGCTACATTTGTCAAGATGTCAAGAAATATTCTGACATTCGCTCTTAGCATAACCCAGGATCAACGGCGTGGACGTGGCAAAAAGGTGATCCCATTGGGGTGCTTGATTTTCGTGAGTCCCCTTGTCTCTCACGTTTCGGGGTGTTTGATTTCCGTGAGTCCCCTTGCCTCTCACGTTTCGGGGTGCTTGATTTCCGTGAGTTCTCTTGCCTCTCACGTAGGAATGATTGGCTCCACGGTAATGTCTCTTTTGTGTGGTACTCTTCAAAGCATGGTGCTGCGCCTAGCGGAGTTTCACAACTAGGGCAAATGTATGTCGTTCTACGTAGAGTCTTACGCAAAGAGCACAAGTGGCATCTTCGACTTGTACCTTGTCTCGGGAAATGGCGGCCAACTAATCGAATGGTAGAGTCATTGTAAGAAGAGATGCTTGCAGAAGGATCAAGTTTCAGTAATGATCTAGCAACCTGTAATCTAAATGAAGGAAATGATATAGCTTTCACGTTTCTCATTTATACAACGCATGAGCATTGGATAGACAAAGATCAATAAGATGAAAAAAAAGCTTTCGATACTATTTTATTGTTTTTCGTACTGTTTCTGTTATAGATAATTGTCTATCAACATTACCAATATCATCCATATTTTGATTATAATCGTGGACACACCTTGTCTTTATAATATCTTTATTTGTTAGGTAACATTTTTTTCCAGTTGCATAGAATTCAAGTTCGTGCACAGGTGTAAGCATACGAACGCTACGTTTATCTTCCCACCGCACTCCCATCCACACATCGTTGTGAGAGACTTGTACTTCACCTCGAACTAACTTGCTTTCAAGCTTTGGCATTCTCTTTCTATTTGCTTTCACTGTACCACACATACCTGTATCACGATCGTGTAAAAATTCTGCCAACGTGGGAGATGTATACCAATTATCTATGTATACAGCATGACCCTTATAAATATAAGATTGTAAAAAGTGAGCTACAATATCGCCAGTAACACCCAAATCAAACTTTTGATAATTAGTACTGGCTTTATTTTCACTAAAGGATGATTTTCGATTTCTTCTTTCAAAAGATCTTTGGACCAATAACTTTGTAAATCGCCTTTACAGACATGGCCCATTAGAATGGAAAGGCCTAGAAAAGTTTCCAATTCTGTTTTTGTGACAGGGGATCAAGCTTTCATGTGGGAAGAACGAGTTATGGGATTTTGAGTTGCGTAACGATTGGTTTCCTCTACCATTTTTTTGAGCAAAGAAGAATCCCAAAAGTAATTGAAATAATCAATTGGTGTATTTCCTGAAAAAGAGATATTCGAATTTATTTCGGAGCTACCTTGAAAATCTTTGATTGATGGATAAAAATACGCGTCCTCAGACAATTCACTTTCCTTATAAGAAAAGTCTTCCAAATTGACTTCCCCGATGTCTTCATTTTCTGCTCCATTGTCTAAAACCTCGTTTTCTAATACTTCATTTTCTGGTTCGGACTCGCCGCTACTCCAAGCTTCGTGTTCAGCCATTTTATAGAAGATAGAATATTACACTATTCAATAGTGTAATATTCAAAAAGTGAAAATAGTAGAAACTATATACTGTGCAAATCCTGGAGACTAATAAGTTATGCATGAGAAGTACCAATCTGCATCGTATTATAAATTTATAAATATGAATGAATAAAAAATAAATTAATTTTTTGAGATTAAAATATTTTTGAAGAGTAGACGAGTTTCTGCAATAAGTGATGATAATTATTTCGCACCCAGTTGACGAACAACAAAGATATACCAACTCCCAGACCGAAATAGTAAAAAACAGATTTTGTGTTTACGCCATTGATTTTAGATCACGCTGAAAATGAATGCCGCAGCATTTTATGTAACCTTCAAAAATAAGGTTGGAGCTCGATATTTTGTTTTGGAAACTAAAATTTCATCGCGAAATAGACATTTTCATGAACAAAGATAATTTTAGGATTTTTTTACTTTTTTTCCCGTTTTGACCTCATCAATAACGCTAAAAAGCTAGATCGAACTTTTGCTTATGCAAATAAAATACAATATGACCTTGACTGTAAATTTTCAAGGTTAAGGATTTTTCCGCAGTGATTTTTTAAAGTATTTTTTATAAACAGTATATAAAATTACAAAAGAAATCACTCTAAAATTCTCGCTTCTACTAGGGATGAAATTTGACCATGAAATACCTATTTTCAAGGTGAATAATATTTTGAGGAATTATAAAACTATTTTATATACATTCAAACATCAAAATTGACCTAAAAACATTAAATATGTTGTGTATTTTAAGTGGCCGATATAGCGATCTCCCCCGCAGTCAAAAGGTTAATATCCTGTAGAATGAAGTCACAGTACATAGACAATAATTATTAAATATCAAAAAGCATATAAAATATAATAATAATCGATCAATATTAATTATAATATTGGAAAACGGAAAACATTTCTTATCGAAAAAACTAATAATGACCATATCTCCGAAATTATTGGAGATATAGATAAAATAAAAAATTATTGTTCTTTTACGAGAAAACGGTATTGCAATCAGTACGGATATTCAAAATAAAAATTACAATCTTTACTTTATTTAAACGAATAAGGGAAGCAGAGAATCAAGAATTAAAATACTCGCATTTCTTAGAAGTGGAGCACCGTTCTTATCGCAATAACTTACTGCTATATATATGTAACATTTATTTCATGGTTCTGTAGAGACTTCGAACCGAGGAACAGATTTTTTTATTTTTTCCGATATCTCCAATACGACCCGAGATAAAAACGATGAAAAATCAATTTTTGTTATCTGTATCAACCAATACTTGATCAGTCCTAAATAATAAAAAATGTTAAATATTTTTAATTTCTAAAATATTGTAAAAAAGAAAGAAATTTCTTACCAAATAATTAAAAATGACGATGTCTCTAAAAGTATTTGAGATATCGAAAATATTGAAAATAGTATATTACGATATAAGGTCAGAAAGTTCGATTTTCTGTCGTGCGTGGTATGACGTTCGAGGCGAAGCCGAGGATCTGTATATCTGTAGCTTACCACAAAAGTGACGCTTTCTGCTGGCTATGGTAGCTACGAAACTACGTACTTTCGGTGTGCAGGATAAGAAAAAATTATTGTTCTCTTTCGATAAAAAGAATTTAAAATTATTACCGATAGGATTACTAATAATTGTTAATTATTTAATATTTAAAATTATTGATGAGAAAGAATTTTGGTATAGTTATAAATTAAATTAAAATCGGAAATTTTATGACAATTAATTCTTGTTTTTAAATTCATTTATACATCCAAATATAGAATTTGTAATTTTAGCTTGCATTTTTTATAAAAGTATAATACAAAATTTACAAATTTCGTTTGATTCGAAATGTTATTAAGTTAATATCACTTCACATAGGATATAATAAAGCATGTTTTTTTTATTAAATATGTTTTACAGGAAGAAAAATTTTATAAATTATTAAATTCTTTTTTTAGCGGAAACTAATACGGTATATAAAATCAACAACTCAGATGTATAACCCGTGCGTATGACACCAAATATGTTTGACCAGAGTACATTTATTTTGAATATAGTTTTCTTCTACGTAGAATGGAATATGCTAAAGTCAAACAAAAACTATGATCTATGAGTAACCGTATTTTAATTTTATTAGTACAAAAAACGTTTCTGACACGGTACATGTCCAACAAGTCTATCTTCAACGGTAACGATTTACCAACACATAAAACAGAATTTCAAATATTAAAAAATAACGATCCTTACTCTGAGAGTGATTCCGAAGTCGATGTTGAAACAGTGTCCGATACCTGCGATGTTTCTGTGAATAATACTAAATAATAATACTGAAACAGAAATCGACATCTTAATAAGTTTAATTCATGAGCAAGAAAAAAAACACCATTATCAATTCTATCAAGAAGCGCAAAAAAAATTACAAGAAAAGATCGGTGTGTGTTTTTTAAGTAACATTTCTTCAGATAATTAAAAAACCAAGTATAGTAGTTTCACTGTTATCAGTGTTAGGGTTGGGTTTGTCCTAATTGCCAAAATAATTTAAAATGTGTGTATCAGTTTAGTTAAAGTCAAAAATGAGATAAGTTGTATTTTTGCAACGTAGTAATGAAAAAGATGTACAGGTAATACTGTACACATTGTAAATAATACTGTAGAAAAATTTGTAATATCAGCACACAAGAAGCCAAATGTATAAAACTTAATATTGTCAGTCTTGTAGTGAATAGAAGAATTTAATTTAAGAAAAATTGCAATAGACAGTATTTTATAAGACTATAATAAAAATAACAAATCAATTAAACAAAAAATTCTTAATAATCTAATCTTAGTGGGTGGTTTATCATTAGATTTAAAAATTGACTATACTTTTACAAAAAGTATCAAAAAAAATCGTGCTACTCGGAAACGGTTTTATAAAATAGCAGTTACTCTTAGTGAATAATAAAAAGAGTTGGACGTGGGAGAAAAATGAAAATTTTAAAATTTTGTACCCTATTAAATACAAGAAGTGATTTTGTGTCTATAGCACCTTTCCAGAATATAGAATCGGAATATGCAAGTAGACTTACAGTATATAAAAAGTAAGATAAAAATAGTTTATAATATATGTATTGTAATGGTAAGTGATATACTCACTTACCATTATACGAATTAGGTAGGTAAACACGAGCGCTATATATTATATATATGCTACATTTTACCATCGGTGAAAACACGAGAGATATATGGGTCGCAATTATGCCAAATTTAGATGCGGAATGCTATTTAGGAGTGAATTTCATTCGAGCATTCCGAGCAGTTCTAGACTCAGACTCCGATTGTTTATACTTCAAAGGGTCATCACAATTATTACAGCTGGAAGTGGCAAGTATTGAAAGTCAGCGGGTGTGGCCGACGCGACAGAAGATGAGCGCCGACAACTGCGTGAGCTTCTGGATCAAGTGCTGTCCAGTACTTTGCCAAAGATCGGCCGATCATACGATGTTGAACATGTTATCGACGTCGGTTCGGCGCGGCCGATCAAACAAAGGTATTATCCCGTCTCCGACAAGATTCGAGAGGAGATGCATCGACAAGTTCGAGAGATGCTTGAGACAGGCGTTATAGAACCGTCTAGTAGCGGTTGATCCAGTCCAGTGGTGATGGCTAAGAAGGGCGAAAATGCAAGGCGTTTTTGCATTGATTTCAGGAAGGTCAACGCTTTGACCAAACCTGATGCGTATCCTTTGCCGTTTATGCAGGACATTTTACGCAAACTCAAAAGAGCCCGATATATATCTACGATAGATATGAACTGCGCCTACCACCAAATACCTCTGCAAATGGAATCGCGCCCAATTACAGCATTTACGGTACCTGGAATGGGTTTGTTCCAGTTTACTCGTATGCCCTTTGGGTTGGCAAATGCTGGCGCGACGTTCCAACGTATGATAGACCAGGTGATTGGACCTGCTCTCGAACCGAATGCTTACTCTTATCTCGACGATATCATTGTCGTGACGGAAACCTTCGAAGAGCACAAACTGTTGCTAAAGGAGGTGTTGACTCGTTTAACTGAAGCCGGTTTATCCGTAAACCGGGAAAAATGTGTTTTTTGTCAACCCGAAGTGAGATACTTGCTTTTGGTCTTTCAGGATTTGTTTACGCGCTGGATCGAGGCGGTCCCGATTCGGAAAGCTAATGCTAGGACCATCGTAAAAGAGTTGCATGAGCGAGTCATCACACGTTATGGTACCCCAGAGGTGTTTCTGTCCGACAACGGAACTGAGTTTAAAAATAAACTCGTGAATGACTACCTAGTGGAACGAGGGATTTTCCATACGACGGTTCCTCCTTATCATGCTCTGGCTAATCCTGTTGAACGTGCTAATAGGACGTTGAAGACAATGATGGCGTCCTATATCACAGAAAAGCACAATACATGGGATGAGAAACTCCCCGACTTGGTATTCGCTCTAAATACAGCGATACAAAGCTCGACAGGATGGAGCCCGGCCATGTTAAACTATGGCCGGCAACCCGAGCCACCCGGTACAGCTCGTAGAGCGCAAGACGAGCTGGTTCAACAACGTGTGGAATACCAACGTTTGCTTGAGTGGAGTGATCGGCTGTCAAGATTACCTGAGCTTTACAAGAAAGCATCGGCCAATGCGAGTAAAGCTCATGAAAGGCAAGCCGGTTACTACAATGCCGGGCGAAGGGCTGCATCTTTTGAAGTTGGAAACCTAGTGTGGAAGAAGAATCGAGTCCTTTCATCCAGTGCTCAAGGTATTTCGGCCAAGTTATCCCCGAAATACGTTGGCCCATATCTGGTAGTTTATAACTACGGCCCAAACACCGTCAAGATACAAGATGTCCGAGGTAATGAAGAGAAATGTCACGTACAGTATCTCAAACCGTACTTATCCGAAGATCACGGGGATGAGTACGGAGAAGTAGACGACATCAAGATCGGTCAACCTACGCTGGAGGAGGAACCTGATAATACAGTTCCTGCGAGCGAAGACGTCTCGAACGGCGGGACGCAAGCGAGCGAAGTTCCATGCGAGGAACATGACGGTAATCCGACCGAGAACGCGTCCCCTATTAAACGAAGTAGAGGTAGGCCGCGCAAACATGCTAGAGTCGTTGCGATACCGCGAAACCGAGCGAATGTTGTCTCTAATGTAAGTCACCGTGGACAAGTTAAACGTGGTAGAGGTCGACCACGAGGTATGACAAAGCATTAGTTAGTTAGGTTAGGCTAATGGAATTTACTCTGAGATTGGAATGACCCTGACAATTGGTATCTGTTTGTTTAGATGCTGATCCAGTTCGACAGCGAACAGCTGGAGCTGTTGGTGGCCCGCCTCATCCAGAGTGGCATCAACGAGCCACAGACGCTGGAGCTCCTCCATGGGATAACCACAGCCGTGGACCAGGCCGTGAGAGACGAGGAGGAGGAGCGACGGCGGAGGCAGGAGGACCGAGACGCGGTGACGATAGTGGAGGATGGTCCGGATGGAATACCCGTCCATCCATCCAGCGGCCTGGTAGTCGATCCGGAACTACCCCAGGCTACAGGCCCGATCCCCGCAGGTCCACCGCCGCCAAGGGTCAGGGCTGAACAACAGCCCAGGGAGCCGGAGGTCCGGCTCCCCAACCAACTCCCGGAAGATTCAGAGGAGTGCTTTCCTCTTCGACGTCCGGGAAGGAGTACTCCGGATCCGAGCGAGGCTTCGACGTCTCAATCCGGTCCGACCCCACAGGATTTATCGGAGAACGGGGAAGAGGCGTGGTGTACCGTGTTGGAGGCGTTGACCAAGGCCCGTGAGTCCTTTAGGGCCACGTCAATTGCCGAAAAACACGCCTTCGCCTTGTTTGATAAATTCAAGGCGAAATTCCCCGAAGCCTCCGATAAAACTGATTCCTGGGAGGCCATGATCGAGCACCGCAAGGCGGAACGCCAAGCGGTGTCGGCCATGAGGGGCGGATCGGAGAGAGAGAGAGGCAGAAGCCGCTCGTGCCGAGGAACGGCAGAGGCGTGAAGAAGCCGCTCGGAGGGCCCACGAGGATCGGCTTAGACTCGAAGAAAGGGTCAAGGAGGTACAACGCCGGTTAGCCAGAGCTCGTGAAGAGGAAGAGCGGGCTCAGGCTAATTCGGAGGATAGAACTCCAGGACCGAAGAGAGGGTCTGAGCCGAAATGCTCCATATGTAGGGAGTGGGGGGTCCTCGATCCGGAGGACTGTCCGAGGAAGTTCAAACACAAGGAGATCCGGCGTCAGAAGAAGGAGAGGCATCGACAAGTTCGAGAGATGCTTGAGACAGGCGTTATAGAACCGTCTAGTAGCGGTTGATCCAGTCCAGTGGTGATGGCTAAGAAGGGCGAAAATGCAAGGCGTTTTTGCATTGATTTCAGGAAGGTCAACGCTTTGACCAAACCTGATGCGTATCCTTTGCCGTTTATGCAGGACATTTTACGCAAACTCAAAAGAGCCCGATATATCTACGATAGATATGAACTGCGCCTACCACCAAATACCTCTGCAAATGGAATCGCGCCCAATTACAGCATTTACGGTACCTGGAATGGGTTTGTTCCAGTTTACTCGTATGCCCTTTGGGTTGGCAAATGCTGGCGCGACGTTCCAACGTATGATAGACCAGGTGATTGGACCTGCTCTCGAACCGAATGCTTACTCTTATCTCGACGATATCATTGTCGTGACGGAAACCTTCGAAGAGCACAAACTGTTGCTAAAGGAGGTGTTGACTCGTTTAACTGAAGCCGGTTTATCCGTAAACCGGGAAAAATGTGTTTTTTTGTCAACCCGAAGTGAGATACTTGCTTTTGGTCTTTCAGGATTTGTTTACGCGCTGGATCGAGGCGGTCCCGATTCGGAAAGCTAATGCTAGGACCATCGTAAAAGAGTTGCATGAGCGAGTCATCACACGTTATGGTACCCCAGAGGTGTTTCTGTCCGACAACGGAACTGAGTTTAAAAATAAACTCGTGAATGACTACCTAGTGGAACGAGGGATTTTCCATACGACGGTTCCTCCTTATCATGCTCTGGCTAATCCTGTTGAACGTGCTAATAGGACGTTGAAGACAATGATGGCGTCCTATATCACAGAAAAGCACAATACATGGGATGAGAAACTCCCCGACTTGGTATTCGCTCTAAATACAGCGATACAAAGCTCGACAGGATGGAGCCCGGCCATGTTAAACTATGGCCGGCAACCCGAGCCACCCGGTACAGCTCGTAGAGCGCAAGACGAGCTGGTTCAACAACGTGTGGAATACCAACGTTTGCTTGAGTGGAGTGATCGGCTGTCAAGATTACCTGAGCTTTACAAGAAAGCATCGGCCAATGCGAGTAAAGCTCATGAAAGGCAAGCCGGTTACTACAATGCCGGGCGAAGGGCTGCATCTTTTGAAGTTGGAAACCTAGTGTGGAAGAAGAATCGAGTCCTTTCATCCAGTGCTCAAGGTATTTCGGCCAAGTTATCCCCGAAATACGTTGGCCCATATCTGGTAGTTTATAACTACGGCCCAAACACCGTCAAGATACAAGATGTCCGAGGTAATGAAGAGAAATGTCACGTACAGTATCTCAAACCGTACTTATCCGAAGATCACGGGGATGAGTACGGAGAAGTAGACGACATCAAGATCGGTCAACCTACGCTGGAGGAGGAACCTGATAATACAGTTCCTGCGAGCGAAGACGTCTCGAACGGCGGGACGCAAGCGAGCGAAGTTCCATGCGAGGAACATGACGGTAATCCGACCGAGAACGCGTCCCCTATTAAACGAAGTAGAGGTAGGCCGCGCAAACATGCTAGAGTCGTTGCGATACCGCGAAACCGAGCGAATGTTGTCTCTAATGTAAGTCACCGTGGACAAGTTAAACGTGGTAGAGGTCGACCACGAGGTATGACAAAGCATTAGTTAGTTAGGTTAGGCTAATGGAATTTACTCTGAGATTGGAATGACCCTGACAATTGGTATCTGTTTGTTTAGATGCTGATCCAGTTCGACAGCGAACAGCTGGAGCTGTTGGTGGCCCGCCTCATCCAGAGTGGCATCAACGAGCCACAGACGCTGGAGCTCCTCCATGGGATAACCACAGCCGTGGACCAGGCCGTGAGAGACGAGGAGGAGGAGCGACGGCGGAGGCAGGAGGACCGAGACGCGGTGACGATAGTGGAGGATGGTCCGGATGGAATACCCGTCCATCCATCCAGCGGCCTGGTAGTCGATCCGGAACTACCCCAGGCTACAGGCCCGATCCCCGCAGGTCCACCGCCGCCAAGGGTCAGGGCTGAACAACAGCCCAGGGAGCCGGAGGTCCGGCTCCCCAACCAACTCCCGGAAGATTCAGAGGAGTGCTTTCCTCTTCGACGTCCGGGAAGGAGTACTCCGGATCCGAGCGAGGCTTCGACGTCTCAATCCGGTCCGACCCCACAGGATTTATCGGAGAACGGGGAAGAGGCGTGGTGTACCGTGTTGGAGGCGTTGACCAAGGCCCGTGAGTCCTTTAGGGCCACGTCAATTGCCGAAAAACACGCCTTCGCCTTGTTTGATAAATTCAAGGCGAAATTCCCCGAAGCCTCCGATAAAACTGATTCCTGGGAGGCCATGATCGAGCACCGCAAGGCGGAACGCCAAGCGGTGTCGGCCATGAGGGCGGATCGGAGAGAGAGAGAGGCAGAAGCCGCTCGTGCCGAGGAACGGCAGAGGCGTGAAGAAGCCGCTCGGAGGGCCCACGAGGATCGGCTTAGACTCGAAGAAAGGGTCAAGGAGGTACAACGCCGGTTAGCCAGAGCTCGTGAAGAGGAAGAGCGGGCTCAGGCTAATTCGGAGGATAGAACTCCAGGACCGAAGAGAGGGTCTGAGCCGAAATGCTCCATATGTAGGGAGTGGGGGGTCCTCGATCCGGAGGACTGTCCGAGGAAGTTCAAACACAAGGAGATCCGGCGTCAGAAGAAGGAGAGGTACCGCGAGAATCAACAGAAAAAACAGGGGTAGATGTAGAGCGGTACCCCATTGTAAATATATATATATAAGATAGTGAAATATAGTTTTTTTTATATACTCCCGATGTAGTTCTTTTGAGTGAGTTCATTCTTTGTCATACCCGAGTCGTTATATCCTATCCTTTATTCGTATTTCTGATACAGATACCACATACCCAGTATGCGGAATCTGGCAGGGGGATGTAATGGTAAGTGATATACTCACTTACCATTATACGAATTAGGTAGGTAAACACGAGCGCTATACATAGATATAGGCATAGCCAACGGCGCGAACGGCTGATACCCGCGCAATGAGAGACAGAATTCGAGAGAGAGTCGCGCGCGCACGACACGATAGATCACGGTTACACGTGTGACGGGATAATTCCGGGAAAAATATACTTTTTATAGACCGAAGATCTAATCCGAGTTATCCTTATCGGTTATTCATACCGCGAGTTATTCTTTTTACTGTGTGAGATAGTGTAGTGGTTCTACACACGGACATAAAAAATAAAAGTGATCGGTGGTCGAGGGATTCTCCCACCGACATTTTACATTTAGAATATAAAGAGACAGCGAGAGGGAGGAATTCTTCTACTTTTTCCGATATTCGAGGTCCGAAGACGATAAATAAAAGTAAGTGGTACCACTTTCGCGCGAGTAATTATTATCTGTTTTATTTAACGCGATCGTGCGAATAATTAAGTTAGTTAGTTCGCGTACCCCTTTCCCCTCTCGTGTTGAGTCGATATTTTCGACTCAATCTCCGTGCGCATAGACCTCGAACATATTAATAGATCTTATTGTATTTAATCATTTGTTCTTATTTAAATAAATCTGTTATTCGTTAATCTATTTCAACTCGTGTTGATTTATATTTTTTTTCTATCCGGCGTATTATATTTTCGTTCCTCCGTCTTCCTTCGAGTCGTATTTCAGGATACGAATTCTCGCGGACTCACATTTAATTTCTTTCCACGGTCCATTTTAGGAAAGAATAGCATCGTTTTACCTGTTGTTGTTGGTAATCGGAATTCGATTTCCATACAACTTTAACGGCAAGTGTGCGGACAGGTAACCGCAGCCGCTGCGCGGGAAAGATTTTTGTAAACAACATATATACATATATATAAATTATATTGAGTCATTAAGTGTGCGATATCTAGTCGGCGAAACTATACAAGTTCGTTCGCCACGAACTAAAGATACGTAAGACGGACGACTCAGTAAGTTTTCCCCGGGCAAGCACACCGTTACAGTATATATACATATATTATAAACTATTTTTACCTTACTTTTTATGTACTGTAAGTTTACTAATGTTAACGTTTATTAATGGTAACGTTTACTAATGGTATATATATGGGCTATTTCACGTCGTGGTACGATGAAAATTTTAAATCGCTCCAAAATTTGAGAACAGGCTAGAAATATCTTCCAGAAGATATAAAAAAAATTTTAGGTGTTAAAAATAATTTGCCTACGAGTTATTCCACTATGAAAAATGGAAATTCTTCAATTTTTTTAGAAAAATTGCTATTTTCAAAGTCATTTATCTCAAAATCTATTGATTTTTTTGAAAAAACATTACGAACAACTTTTGTTCAAAATAATCTTTAGAACTTATCTACCTGGGTTACAATTCTTAATTTTAAAATCTCGAAGAAATAGAACACCCGGAAATATTGAATATCAAAAAAAGGCGACCACGCCACAATCGATTTTGATCTAACACCGCTCAAAAGATCACATTTTTCGAGAGCTTTCGAATGGCTTGAGTTAGATTATTGGCCAAGACCGCTGGTGTAAGTTATGTCTCATAAACCTTATAAAATCACTAATTTTCATGTACTTTAGGGCGTAACTTACACCAACGGTCTTGGCCAATCATCTAACTCAAGCCATTCGAAAGCTCTCGAAAAATGTGATCTTTTGAGCGGTGTTAGATCAAAATCGATTGTGGCGTGGTCGCCTTTTTTTGATATTCAATATTTCTGGGCGTTCTATCTCTTCGAGATTTTAAAATTAAGAATTGTAACTCAGGTAGATAAGTTTTAGAGATTATTATGAACAAAAGTTGTTTGTAAGGTTTCTTCAAAAAAATCAATAGATTTTGAGATAAATGGCTTTGAAAATAGAAATTTTCCTAAAAAATTGAAAAATTTCCATTTTTTATGGTGGAATAACTCTCAGGCAAATTATTTTTAACACCTAAAATTTTTTTTCTATCTTCTGGAAGATATTTCCAGCCTATTTTCAAATTTTGGAGCGATTTAAAATTTTCATCGTACCACTTGACGTAAAATAGCCCATATATATACCATTAGTAAACGATTCAATTAATACACAATTGAGGAGCTGTATGCAAGAACACGTAGAGCGCGGCGAATGGATAGAGGAGGCGGAGAGAAATTAAGAAATTGACGTCACCGCGACCAAATTTTTTAATTTGCCGAATTTAATTTAAAAAAATACTGTCGTATGCAGAATTAAAAGACGCAACTGTTTTCTATTTAATGTTTTTCTGTATGATGTGCAGATCAGATGAAAAAAATTAAGAACTAGAAATTTAGAAAACGGATTTTTAATCCATTTTTCAAAATTGAATCGCTGTAACTTTGACAAATCTTAATGAAATTCCCTGATTTTTCGTACAGATACTTAATATAGTCTAACGATAAATATAAACCTGTAACAAATTCTACTTTAAACAAATTTTATACAACAATTGAACTTAACGTAAATAACAAGCTTTTAATACGGTTTCAGTTTTTAGTACCCGAAAGTGTGTTGTAAAGTCTTAGACTTCGCAAACTTCCAGCGAGAGATTTGTTCGTTTATATTTGAAGATAATTTCTTAAAAATTTCAGCTTATTTGGATAGAAAATTTCGCAGATAGAGCAAGCGCCAAAATCAGAGAAATAAATTTTGTGTACACTCATCAATATAAACAATGAAATTGTAAACAAATGAACGTCGACATCGTCGCCGTAATAGTCTTCTGCTTCGCGGCATAAATCAGTGGCCGTCTTTGTTATTTATTGAAAATCGCATTGTAATATTGTATCCAACTACAGCATAAAAATGGTTTAAATAATAACTGCTTTTTGATGCTATAAAATATCTTTATTTATCTTTATATTCTTAATTTTTTCATCTGATCTGCACATCGTACAGAAAAACATTAAATAGAAAAAAGTTGCGTCTTTTAATTCTGCATACGACAGTATTTTTTTAAATTAAATTCGGCAAATTAAAAAATTTGGTCACGGTGACGTCAATTTCTTAATTTCTTTCCGCCTCCTCTATCCATTCGCCGCGCTCGGCGTGTTCTTGCATCCAGCTCCTCAATTAAAGTAAGCACGGTTCTAAGAAATCAGCTTGTAGTTACGTGTAATGATAAACACGATTGCAGACGCGTGCGAGAGAGAGCGCGAGTAACCCCAGTGGATACACTTCATCGCGAAAACTCACGCAGCCTTGTTTTGTCATTTATTTGTTAATAAATTTTCTTTGTTATATCCTTTATCATTATTTGTAATAAATAATTTTTATTCATAATTAATAATCCTGTACGAGTTTGATTATTAATTACTGGTATCTATTATTCCTCTTATCCGAATACCACCCTCTCCGTTTCAGGAACGGCCGAGGAAAATTTACCGCGAATATGCCCCTTTTATTCGCGGTCCATTTCAGCACGCACGGTCTGCAGCTGAATAAATACGTGAGATCGGCAAGTGATCTCGCGGTTCTAACAGGCATCGCAACGGTAGGTCGTTCGTAGGATCAGCTGATTTGAATCCACCGTATTTTGCAGTATCGCCTAGGGAGTATAACTAGGCAGTGACGTAGCAACCACTCCTTTTACCCTTACATACACGATTAATTAACACATAGAAGTGTTATTTAATTCAACGAATTATTTATTTATTTCACAATAAGAAATTTTTAACAAAGTTAAAGATTTTGTTATTAAGTGGGTAATAAAATTTGAAAAGGCGCCGTGGTATTTACTGATTTACCACAACGTAAGGTCGACCCGCAAATCAATTAAATGAATTCTTACTTCTTCCTCTCGAATCGTTTCGTCTTTGACGAATGGAGACAATAATTCGTAATTTAATTTATTAAGTTACGTTAAGTTAATTTAATCTTGGAAACTTATATGCGATCTGACGGAGGCAAAGGAAAAAAAAATCTTAAAAAGACAGTTATTTTTATTAATATCAACAAGAAAGAGGATATTAAATTTTTAAATACCACTTATTGGCCAATTCTTAGAAATTTAAATATATATACACGTCGATGTACACATAATTTAATGTATTATTTGTATTCTTCTTGACACATCGATAATCCGATTAAAGGTACGAAATTAAATCTTTTATTGTTCGTGTATTTTCATAAGTGCGTTCTCAATTGTAATTTTGTTTTTTTGTGTCTAATAAATAACCTGAAGAGGTTGGCAGACCACGCCAACAAAACAATGCTTATAATAAAAAAATCAGTCTTTTTAAGTTTTTTTTTCCTTTGCCTTTGTGATGAACACCATGGAGAGTGATTAGAATATATACAATATTAAGTTAATTTATTTAAATTTACTAATTTAAGATAATTTAGTTGCTATAGACCTCGAGCCAGTTTAATAATTTAATTTAAAGAGTAGATAAGAAAAATCATGTATATTTTTTAAAATTTTTAATTAAATCAGTAAAAATTGAATTATCTTCGGTTTTCTTAAATTGTTCTCTAGTGAGTAATTAGAGAGTTCACCAAAAAACCTGTCCGAAAAGCTACAAGAATATTTTATGGATAACAGATTCAAGCAAGTGGTTTTCCTTCAACTCGTAGGCCAAAAATTTTAATTTTTTCATTGATGCCATGCAAAATAGAATTGTATAACCTTGTGCAAGGACAAATATTTATATTTTTGTTCATTAGCGTGCGGAAGGAAATAAGCGTAATGGCCAATTGAAACGCCGACCGTTTGGCCCAAAGAGACGAGGATGACATCATATTACAAATGAACGAGTGGATCCATACTCAACACGCGGCACCAGTCAAAGTCCGTCTACAATAGATGAAGCTTCGACATGACGGTTCTTGTTATCAGAAAGCAGAATGTCTACAGCAATGGCTGTGAGGGAATTATTCGGCCGACGAGATCAGCCAAGAAATTGACACCGTCAATGACCGAATAAGGCGGGTCGAGAAACGGATAGAAGTAATCCGCCACCTCGGGAAGAGGACTCCACAAGCGCTACCTGATGAGAGAGGTACTACCTATCGAAGACCTGCCAATAGCCCCAGAAGAGGTCCAATCTAGCAGCCAATCCAGTCGGAGGGTAAGTCCATCCGACTGGATAACGCTAATAGCGACCAATGCGACACCATTTGACGTGCCACAGCAATTTTCCACATATCTGGCAGAACAAATGGCCAAGACAAAAGCTCTTGAAGAGCAAATGGAAAGTATGGCGGCACAGATAACGAAGTTAACCGATGTTATAAGCTACGTGACGTCCCAAAGAGCCTCAAGTACGCGATTGGATCCACTAGGACCAAGTCCACGTGCCCAATTTCAGGATACATATACATGTTACCGGCCAGGTAAGACACCGGTACAGCAGAAGGACGCACTACTACAACCACATTCGCTAGAACCCGAAAGTGTGTTGTAAAGTCTTAGACTTCGCAAACTTCCAGCGAGAGATTTGTTCGTTTATATTTGAAGATAATTTCTTAAAAATTTCAGCTTATTTGGATAGAAAATTTCGCAGATAGAGCAAGCGCCAAAATCAGAGAAATAAATTTTGTGTACACTCATCAATATAAACAATGAAATTGTAAACAAATGAACGTCGACATCGTCGCCGTAATAGTCTTCTGCTTCGCGGCATAAATCAGTGGCCGTCTTTGTTATTTATTGAAAATCGCATTGTAATATTGTATCCAACTACAGCATAAAAATGGTTTAAATAATAACTGCTTTTTGATGCTATAAAATATCTTTATTTATCTTTATATTCTTAATTTTTTCATCTGATCTGCACATCGTACAGAAAAACATTAAATAGAAAAAAGTTGCGTCTTTTAATTCTGCATACGACAGTATTTTTTTAAATTAAATTCGGCAAATTAAAAAATTTGGTCACGGTGACGTCAATTTCTTAATTTCTTTCCGCCTCCTCTATCCATTCGCCGCGCTCGGCGTGTTCTTGCATCCAGCTCCTCAATTAAAGTAAGCACGGTTCTAAGAAATCAGCTTGTAGTTACGTGTAATGATAAACACGATTGCAGACGCGTGCGAGAGAGAGCGCGAGTAACCCCAGTGGATACACTTCATCGCGAAAACTCACGCAGCCTTGTTTTGTCATTTATTTGTTAATAAATTTTCTTTGTTATATCCTTTATCATTATTTGTAATAAATAATTTTTATTCATAATTAATAATCCTGTACGAGTTTGATTATTAATTACTGGTATCTATTATTCCTCTTATCCGAATACCACCCTCTCCGTTTCAGGAGCGGCCGAGGAAAATTTACCGCGAATATGCCCCTTTTATTCGCGGTCCATTTCAGCACGCACGGTCTGCAGCTGAATAAATACGTGAGATCGGCAAGTGATCTCGCGGTTCTAACAGGCATCGCAACGGTAGGTCGTTCGTAGGATCAGCTGATTTGAATCCACCGTATTTTGCAGTATCGCCTAGGGAGTATAACTAGGCAGTGACGTAGCAACCACTCCTTTTACCCTTACATACACGATTAATTAACACATAGAAGTGTTATTTAATTCAACGAATTATTTATTTATTTCACAATAAGAAATTTTTAACAAAGTTAAAGATTTTGTTATTAAGTGGGTAATAAAATTTGAAAAGGCGCCGTGGTATTTACTGATTTACCACAACGTAAGGTCGACCCGCAAATCAATTAAATGAATTCTTACTTCTTCCTCTCGAATCGTTTCGTCTTTGACGAATGGAGACAATAATTCGTAATTTAATTTATTAAGTTACGTTAAGTTAATTTAATCTTGGAAACTTATATGCGATCTGACGGAGGCAAAGGAAAAAAAATCTTAAAAAGACAGTTATTTTTATTAATATCAACAAGAAAGAGGATATTAAATTTTTAAATACCACTTATTGGCCAATTCTTAGAAATTTAAATATATATACACGTCGATGTACACATAATTTAATGTATTATTTGTATTCTTCTTGACACATCGATAATCCGATTAAAGGTACGAAATTAAATCTTTTATTGTTCGTGTATTTTCATAAGTGCGTTCTCAATTGTAATTTTGTTTTTTTGTGTCTAATAAATAACCTGAAGAGGTTGGCAGACCACGCCAACAAAACAATGCTTATAATAAAAAAATCAGTCTTTTTAAGTTTTTTTTTCCTTTGCCTTTGTGATGAACACCATGGAGAGTGATTAGAATATATACAATATTAAGTTAATTTATTTAAATTTACTAATTTAAGATAATTTAGTTGCTATAGACCTCGAGCCAGTTTAATAATTTAATTTAAAGAGTAGATAAGAAAAATCATGTATATTTTTTAAAATTTTTAATTAAATCAGTAAAAATTGAATTATCTTCGGTTTTCTTAAATTGTTCTCTAGTGAGTAATTAGAGAGTTCACCAAAAAACCTGTCCGAAAAGCTACAAGAATATTTTATGGATAACAGATTCAAGCAAGTGGTTTTCCTTCAACTCGTAGGCCAAAAATTTTAATTTTTTCATTGATGCCATGCAAAATAGAATTGTATAACCTTGTGCAAGGACAAATATTTATATTTTTGTTCATTAGCGTGCGGAAGGAAATAAGCGTAATGGCCAATTGAAACGCCGACCGTTTGGCCCAAAGAGACGAGGATGACATCATATTACAAATGAACGAGTGGATCCATACTCAACACGCGGCACCAGTCAAAGTCCGTCTACAATAGATGAAGCTTCGACATGACGGTTCTTGTTATCAGAAAGCAGAATGTCTACAGCAATGGCTGTGAGGGAATTATTCGGCCGACGAGATCAGCCAAGAAATTGACACCGTCAATGACCGAATAAGGCGGGTCGAGAAACGGATAGAAGTAATCCGCCACCTCGGGAAGAGGACTCCACAAGCGCTACCTGATGAGAGAGGTACTACCTATCGAAGACCTGCCAATAGCCCCAGAAGAGGTCCAATCTAGCAGCCAATCCAGTCGGAGGGTAAGTCCATCCGACTGGATAACGCTAATAGCGACCAATGCGACACCATTTGACGTGCCACAGCAATTTTCCACATATCTGGCAGAACAAATGGCCAAGACAAAAGCTCTTGAAGAGCAAATGGAAAGTATGGCGGCACAGATAACGAAGTTAACCGATGTTATAAGCTACGTGACGTCCCAAAGAGCCTCAAGTACGCGATTGGATCCACTAGGACCAAGTCCACGTGCCCAATTTCAGGATACATATACATGTTACCGGCCAGGTAAGACACCGGTACAGCAGAAGGACGCACTACTACAACCACATTCGCTAGAACCAGCTCCTAGTGCCACCCTGAGCGGAATTTATGAGGGGGGACACATGGGTACCAGGAAAGCCACAACTATTTGAACTCTTTTTCTCGATAGAAATTAAAAATTATATCATTGAAGCAAGTAAAGAAAATGACTTGGAGTTATCTGAGGAAGAATTCAATACTTTTGTAGGAATACTGTTATTATCATCTTACAACATTCGAAATAATCAAAAAGAGTATTGGGAAAATGATCCTCTTGTAAAGTGCACTGCGGTTACATCAGCAATGTCGCGTAATAGATTCTTGGAAATAAAATAAAAAATAAAATATTCCAAACCTACCGATCAAAACGACGTTGACAAGGCATGTAAAGTTCGTCATATTTTAGAATTATTTAAGAAAATATTCAGCAATTTGGTTTCTTCTCAGCAGCTCTTCCAGTTGATGAAATGATGGTTCGTTTTTTTGGCCGCACATGCCTGAAACAGTATTTGCCTTCAAAACCTGATCCATATGGTATAAAACTCTGGGCTTTGTGTGGAGCAATTGGTCACATTTTCAATGTTATATCCTTTATCATTATTTGTAATAAATAATTTTTATTCATAATTAATAATCCTGTACGAGTTTGATTATTAATTACTGGTATCTATTATTCCTCTTATCCGAATACCACCCTCTCCGTTTCAGGAGCGGCCGAGGAAAATTTACCGCGAATATGCCCCTTTTATTCGCGGTCCATTTCAGCACGCACGGTCTGCAGCTGAATAAATACGTGAGATCGGCAAGTGATCTCGCGGTTCTAACAGGCATCGCAACGGTAGGTCGTTCGTAGGATCAGCTGATTTGAATCCACCGTATTTTGCAGTATCGCCTAGGGAGTATAACTAGGCAGTGACGTAGCAACCACTCCTTTTACCCTTACATACACGATTAATTAACACATAGAAGTGTTATTTAATTCAACGAATTATTTATTTATTTCACAATAAGAATTTTTAACAAAGTTAAAGATTTTGTTATTAAGTGGGTAATAAAATTTGAAAAGGCGCCGTGGTATTTACTGATTTACCACAACGTAAGGTCGAACCGCAAATCAATTAAATGAATTCTTACTTCTTCCTCTCGAATCGTTTCGTCTTTGACGAATGGAGACAATAATTCGTAATTTAATTTATTAAGTTACGTTAAGTTAATTTAATCTTGGAAACTTATATGCGATCTGACGGAGGCCAAGGAAAAAAAAAATCTTAAAAAGACAGTTATTTTTATTAATATCAACAAGAAAGAGGATATTAAATTTTTTAAATACCACTTATTGGCCAATTCTTAGAAATTTAAATATATATACACGTCGATGTACACATAATTTAATGTATTATTTGTATTCTTCTTGACACATCGATAATCCGATTAAAGGTACGAAATTAAATCTTTTATTGTTCGTGTATTTTCATAAGTGCGTTCTCAATTGTAATTTTGTTTTTTTGTGTCTAATAAATAACCTGAAGAGGTGGCAGGACCACGCCAACAAAACAATGCTTATAATAAAAAATCAGTCTTTTTAAGTTTTTTTTTCCTTTGCCTTTGTGATGAACACCATGGAGAGTGATTAGAATATATACAATATTAAGTTAATTTATTTAAATTTACTAATTTAAGATAATTTAGTTGCTATAGACCTCGAGCCAGTTTTAATAATTTAATTTAAAGAGTAGATAAGAAAAATCATGTATATTTTTAAAATTTTTAATTAAATCAGTAAAAATTGAATTATCTTCGGTTTTCTTAAATTGTTCTCTAGTGAGTAATTAGAGAGTTCACCAAAAAACCTGTCCGAAAAGCTACAAGAATATTTTATGGATAACAGATTCAAGCAAGTGGTTTTCCTTCAACTCGTAGGCCAAAAATTTTAATTTTTTCATTGATGCCATGCAAAATAGAATTGTATAACCTTGTGCAAGGACAAATATTTATATTTTTGTTCATTAGCGTGCGGAAGGAAATAAGCGTAATGGCCAATTGAAACGCCGACCGTTTGGCCCAAAGAGACGAGGATGACATCATATACAAATGAACGAGGGATCCATACTCAACACGCGGGCACCAGTCAAAGTCCGTCTACAATAGATGAAGCTTCGACATGACGGTTCTTGTTATCAGAAAGCAGAATGTCTACAGCAATGGCTGTGAGGGAATTATTCGGCCGACGAGATCAGCCAAGAAATTGACACCGTCAATGACCGAATAAGGCGGGTCGAGAAACGGATAGAAGTAATCCGCCACCTCGGGAAGAGGACTCCACAAGCGCTACCTGATGAGAGAGGTACTACCTATCGAAGACCTGCCAATAGCCCCAGAAGAGGTCCAATCTAGCAGCCAATCCAGTCGGAGGGTAAGTCCATCCGACTGGATAACGCTAATAGCGACCAATGCGACACCATTTGACGTGCCACAGCAATTTTCCACATATCTGGCAGAACAAATGGCCAAGACAAAAGCTCTTGAAGAGCAAATGGAAAGTATGGCGGCACAGATAACGAAGTTAACCGATGTTATAAGCTACGTGACGTCCCAAAGAGCCTCAAGTACGCGATTGGATCCACTAGGACCAAGTCCACGTGCCCAATTTCAGGATACATATACATGTTACCGGCCAGGTAAGACACCGGTACAGCAGAAGGACGCACTACTTACAACCACATTCGCTAGAACCAGCTCCTAGTGCCACCCTGAGCGGAATTTATGAGGGGGGACACATGGGTACCAGGAAAGCCACAACTATTTGAACTCTTTTTCTCGATAGAAATTAAAAATTATATCATTGAAGCAAGTAAAGAAATGACTTGGAGTTATCTGAGGAAGAATTCAATACTTTTGTAGGAATACTGTTATTATCATCTTACAACATTCGAAATAATCAAAAAGAGTATTGGGAAAATGATCCTCTTGTAAAGTGCACTGCGGTTACATCAGCAATGTCGCGTAATAGATTCTTGGAAATAAAATAAAAATAAAATATTCCAAACCTACCGATCAAAACGACGTTGACAAGGCATGTAAAGTTCGTCATATTTTAGAATTATTTAAGAAAAATATTCAGCAATTTGGTTTCTTCTCAGCAGCTCTTCCAGTTGATGAAATGATGGTTCGTTTTTTTTGGCCGCACATGCCTGAAACAGTATTTGCCTTCAAACCTGATCCATATGGTATAAAACTCTGGGCTTTGTGTGGAGCAATTGGTCACATTTTCAATGTGGATATTTATTGTGGCAAAAATGACCCGAGCATTGGAATAAACTTATCCTCATGTCCTCTTGGCTCTAGAGTTGTATTACAAATGGTATCTCCACTTTTTCACGATCTTTCGAAAAGAAAATTATCTACTTATCATCTCTATTTCGACAATTATTTCACGAGTCCAGACTTAGTTATTCACTTGAACAAATGTGGTTTACAATCAACGGGAACGGTCCGTCGAGATAGAGTGAAAGAGAAACATGCTTTTCAAAAAAAAGCTCTACGAGGATCATACATAGTTAGTGAAGAACAAAACAGTGGAATGAATTTTATCAGTCTAATCGATTCAAAAGAGGTCTCTGTTCTTTCAACAGCAGCCGGCGTTACTCCTCTAAAACCATGGACAGGTATTCAAAAACTGAAAAGGCTAGAATAGATATAGATTTCCCTTCTGCTGTCGCTTAGTACAATAAGTACATGGGAGGAGTTGATGCTCAAGATTTTAGGTGTAAAAAAGTTTATCCGAGTATAAAATCAAAAAAATGGACGTATAACATTTTTTGTACGAATTATGCTAATATCCATAGTGAATGCTGTAATACTTGGGAATCTTTGCAGGAAGAAATGGCAAAAAAAAATGAAAACAAGAGAATTGTGTAGAGAAGTAAGTAGGAAATATTTATCGCAATCAAAATTGGGTAATTTTACATCTCACAAGCACGAATAAAAAGAGCATCATGTGATAATGGAGAGTGCCATCAAGAACTATTTGATTCTGTACTGAATACGATAAATATTACTGTGTAAAGTGCTTTCCCCAAATACATTCTCAATAAACTTGTGTAACTGAACTCAAAAATTATAAAAAGTATTATAAAAAAAAGAAAAAAAATAAAAAAAGATTTTAAAATCATAAATGTAAAAAAAAAGAAAAGAGACTATCTATATTCGTCGACCTCCACGCTGGTGATAGTTGGACAACGTGAACCTTGTTCGCGGCTAACAGGCGACCTATGAGCGATTTCGTCGATCTTGCACCACCGTTACTATACTGATCTTTAAGAATTTTTTTCTCAGAAGCAATGATTTGAGAGAAAAATTAACAAGACTAAAAGGAGCTTGGAATAAGACAAAGAATACCCAAAAAAAGTTTCGGAGTGTTCAGGGCAAATTTTTATTTTACAATAATTTTTGCCATTTGCAAAATTAAAAATTTGTTCGAAACTTTTTAATAATTTTTTATCGTATTCTTTAAGTGATTCTAAGAACTTTTTATCCATGGTAATTTTTCCGGTTTGGTCATATTTGCTGAGGAAAAAAATTCATAAACGTATCATAAAAAATTTGCAGCTCGGGCGCCATTTTGAGAAAACGGAAGAGAAAAATCAATCTTTAATTATGGATTCTCAAAGTATAGACATATACTCCACCGGTTAAAAGGGTTCCAGATCGATGGCATACTGGTAAACCTTTCAAACTCGATTTCAAAAAAAAGAGACTGAAAAATCATGGATTTTTTTAAAATTTTTAATTAATCAGTAAAAATTGAATTATCTTCGGTTTTCTTAAATTGTTCTCTAGTGAGTAATTAGAGAGTTCACCAAAAAACCTGTCCGAAAAGCTACAAGATATTTTATGGATAACAGATTCAAGCAAGTGGTTTTCCTTCAACTCGTAGGCCAAAAATTTTAATTTTTTCATTGATGCCATGCAAAATAGAATTGTATAACCTTGTGCAAGGACAAATATTTATATTTTTGTTCATTAGCGTGCGGAAGGAAATAAGCGTAATGGCCAATTGAAACGCCGACCGTTTGGCCCAAAGAGACGAGGATGACATCATATTACAAATGAACGAGTGGATCCATACTCAACACGCGGCACCAGTCAAAGTCCGTCTACAATAGATGAAGCTTCGACATGACGGTTCTTGTTATCAGAAAGCAGAATGTCTACAGCAATGGCTGTGAGGGAATTATTCGGCCGACGAGATCAGCCAAGAAATTGACACCGTCAATGACCGAATAAGGCGGGTCGAGAAACGGATAGAAGTAATCCGCCACCTCGGGAAGAGGACTCCACAAGCGCTACCTGATGAGAGAGGTACTACCTATCGAAGACCTGCCAATAGCCCCAGAAGAGGTCCAATCTAGCAGCCAATCCAGTCGGAGGGTAAGTCCATCCGACTGGATAACGCTAATAGCGACCAATGCGACACCATTTGGACGTGCCACAGCAATTTTCCACATATCTGGCAGAACAAATGGCCAAGACAAAAGCTCTTGAAGAGCAAATGGAAAGTATGGCGGCACAGATAACGAAGTTAACCGATGTTATAAGCTACGTGACGTCCCAAAGAGCCTCAAGTACGCGATTGGATCCACTAGGACCAAGTCCACGTGCCCAATTTCAGGATACATATACATGTTACCGGCCAGGTAAGACACCGGTACAGCAGAAGGACGCACTACTACAACCACATTCGCTAGAACCAGCTCCTAGTGCCACCCTGAGCGGAATTTATGAGGGGGGACACATGGGTACCAGGAAAGCCACAACTATTTGAACTCTTTTTCTCGATAGAAATTAAAATTATATCATTGAAGCAAGTAAAGAAAATGACTTGGAGTTATCTGAGGAAGAATTCAATACTTTTGTAGGAATACTGTTATTATCATCTTACAACATTCGAAATAATCAAAAGAGTATTGGGAAAATGATCCTCTTGTAAAGTGCACTGCGGTTACATCAGCAATGTCGCGTAATAGATTCTTGGAAATAAAATAAAAAATAAATATTCCAAACCTACCGATCAAAACGACGTTGACAAGGCATGTAAAGTTCGTCATATTTTAGAATTATTTAAGAAAATATTCAGCAATTTGGTTTCTTCTCAGCAGCTCTTCCAGTTGATGAAATGATGGTTCGTTTTTTTGGCCGCACATGCCTGAAACAGTATTTGCCTTCAAAACCTGATCCATATGGTATAAAACTCTGGGCTTTGTGTGGAGCAATTGGTCACATTTTCAATGTGGATATTTATTGTGGCAAAAATGACCCGAGCATTGGAATAAACTTATCCTCATGTCCTCTTGGCTCTAGAGTTGTATTACAAATGGTATCTCCACTTTTTCACGATCTTTCGAAAAGAAAATTATCTACTTATCATCTCTATTTCGACAATTATTTCACGAGTCCAGACTTAGTTATTCACTTGAACAAATGTGGTTTACAATCAACGGGAACGGTCCGTCGAGATAGAGTGAAAGAGAAACATGCTTTTCAAAAAAAAGCTCTACGAGGATCATACATAGTTAGTGAAGAACAAAACAGTGGAATGAATTTTATCAGTCTAATCGATTCAAAAGAGGTCTCTGTTCTTTCAACAGCAGCCGGCGTTACTCCTCTAAAACCAATGGACAGGTATTCAAAAACTGAAAAGGCTAGAATAGATATAGATTTCCCTTCTGCTGTCGCTTAGTACAATAAGTACATGGGAGGAGTTGATGCTCAAGATTTTAGGTGTAAAAAAGTTTATCCGAGTATAAAATCAAAAAAATGGACGTATAACATTTTTGTACGAATTATGCTAATATCCATAGTGAATGCTGTAATACTTTGGAATCTTTGCAGGAAGAAATGGCAAAAAAAAATGAAAACAAGAGAATTGTGTAGAGAAGTAAGTAGGAAATATTTATCGCAATCAAAATTGGGTAATTTTACATCTCACAAGCACGAATAAAAAAAGAGCATCATGTGATAATGGAGAGTGCCATCAAAGAACTATTTGATTCTGTACTGAATACGATAAATATTACTGTGTAAAGTGCTTTCCCCAAATACATTCTCAATAAACTTGTGTAACTGAACTCAAAAATTATAAAAAGTATTATTAAAAAAAAAGAAAAAAAATAAAAAAAAGATTTTAAAATCATAAAATGTAAAAAAAAAGAAAAGAGACTATCTATATTCGTCGACCTCCACGCTGGTGATAGTTGGACAACGTGAACCTTGTTCGCGGCTAACAGGCGACCTATGAGCGATTTCGTCGATCTTGCACAACCGTTACTATACTGATCTTTAAGAATTTTTTTCTCAGAAGCAATGGATTTGAGAGAAAAATTAACAAGACTAAAAGGAGCTTGGAATAAGACAAAGAATACCCAAAAAAAGTTTCGGAGTGTTCAGGGCAAATTTTTTATTTTACAATAATTTTGCCATTTGCAAAATTAAAAATTTGTTCGAAACTTTTTAATAATTTTTTATCGTATTCTTTAAGTGATTCTAAGAACTTTTTATCCATGGTAATTTTTCCGGTTTGGTCATATTTGCTGAGGAAAAAAATCATAAACGTATTCATAAAAAATTTGCAGCTCGGGCGCCATTTTGAGAAAACGGAAGAGAAAAATCAATCTTTAATTATGGATTCTCAAAGTATAGACATATACTCCACCGGTTAAAAAGGTTCCAGATCGATGGCATACTGGTAAACCTTTCAAAACTCGATTTCAAAAAAAAGAGACTGAAAAAATCATGGATTTTTTTCAAACAAACTAAATTTTTTAATAATTCATTTAATTTTTAATAAAAATTTTTTAAAAAAGTTCTTCCTTTACTTTCGCAGTTGCTGGTAGAAGACGCCACGAGATGTAATCGCAACAACAAAGAAAAGTGACGGAATTAAACGCTGGTATGGAGCCAGCGAAACTTACCATGAGAGGCTAATCCTAGAGTGCACCGCACGCACGCAAGGTGAAGACGATCCAGTGCGTGAGTACATGAATTGCATGATAAACATACTGCAAGAGTTTGTCCCTAAGCTTAGCGAGAGAAACCAGGTAGACCACCTCTACCGAAACATACTGCCAAAGATTCAGCGCCGATCCAAGCAATTTGAGGTGCAAACGATCGACCAGCTGTTCGACCTGGCCCGCAAAGCTGAAAAGCTGCAAGAGCGCGAGAAGCTGGCCGTGAGGAGAAGGTGCGGCCGGAGTTCGCTTATAAAGCCAGGAAGAAGTCAGATAAGGCTTCTCCGAAGGCAAAGGTAGCCGCGGTAGAATAGCAGAAATCAACCACAAATAAAAAATTGGTGTCTGACGCAACCGACAGTCAACGTGAAGAGCACATGATCGACGGGGGATCTGCCAAGCAGCCGTACTACTCGGCCTTAGATGAGATCCAAGAGGAAATGCACCGCCATTTCAAGGAGATACCTGATGCGGGTATCATTGAGCTTTCAACCAGTTGATGATCAAGTTGAGTGGTGATGGCAAGAAAGGATGACAATTCCAGACGGTTTTGTATCGTCTTTATAAATGCCAGTGCCCTAAGAAAACCGGATGCGTATTCTTTGCCTTTTATGCATGATATTCTGTATTTATTGTATTGTATTAAAATTAAGTAAGACCCGCTATATCTCCACTGTCGACATCAACAGCGCCTATCATCAGATACCGTTGCAAGTCGAGTCTGGCCCTATTACTGTTTTTATAATCCCTGGACTGGGACTGCTCCAATTCACGAGGATGCCATACGATTTGGCATATGCAGGAGCGACCTTTCAACGGATGATAGTCCAAGTCGTCGGACCAGACCTGGCACCGCACGCTTATGCTTACCTTGACGATATTATCGTCGTGTTTGAGGATCATAAGCGTTACCTGGAGGAATTTTTTAGAAAGCTAACAGAAACGGTACTTTCAATAAACCGTGATAAAACGTTTTTTGCAAGTCGGAGGTTAAATATTTTGGTGCATTAGTAAACCGAGACGGAGTACGTCCCGATCCCGCCAAGATAGAGCCGATAAAAGAGTATCCTGCTCCGAGAAATCTTATACAACTTTGCAGCTTCCTCGGTATGGCTTTTTGGAAAAGGCGATTTATGCCATATTACGCGACGATCGCAGAATCGTTTAACCAAGAAGAACCATCGGTATGAGTGACTCGATGAGTAAGAGCAAGCTTTCCAGCAGCTGAAGGTGGACAGCACCAATTTTACAGCGTCCTGTCCCAAATCGTCAGTACACACTTCAGACAGACGCCAGTGACACCGGCATAGGGACCGTGCTACTTCAACTCGTGGATGGAGACGAGAGAGTTTTGGAGTACGTGAGTCGAATCCTGTCCCCAGTCAAAAACATTAATAGTGTCACCGAACGAGAATATTTAGCCGTTGTCTGCGCACCAGAAAAAGTTTAGACAGTGTATAGAAGGTTACGAGTTTCAACTCGTATCCGACTACAACAGTTGGCTGGCAATGCGTTGGCTCTGCAATATGCGCCACCCAACGAGTCGTCTCGCAAGATGGGCTCTCGAACTCTAAGCGCACGCTCTCCAGAATTATGAGGAGGATGAGCCGACGATATCCTCGGTTTCTTGGAGCGACATCACTGTTGATTTTTTCATTATGTTCATTTTTGACTAGTTCTTTTTCAACAATGTCTTTTTCTTTTTAGTCGAAAAATTATTTAAAACGTCTTTAACTATATTAATAATGCCCTGAAGAGTGGTACCTTTTTAACGCTTTCTTGAAAATTTTCTATTATGTTCGGTTATTCCAAATAAGAATCTAATGTTTCCTGTTTATCTGCGATTTTATCAATGGTAAAATCAATATTTCACAATGTCTATTTTGGGGCTGGCGTACTAAATTGTATAGGATTTTTTCGCAATAAATTCTATTTGTCCCTCGTAATTTAATACCGCTGGTTTCAAACAAATATGTCTTACTCTCGTAGCTGTGATAATTGAATCCTCGTCTTCGTTTATTTCGGCAATTAAAAGATCGGTTGAATAACAAGGATTCCTATATTCATAGTCGCGAGCTAATCATATAGATAAAAAAATATTTGCTTTCCTTTTTTCTAACTGATCTTCTAAATAATTAATTTTTTCGGTTAAATATTGAACAAACTCCCTTGGGGTTTTTGTTAAATCAAGAGTATCTACTGTCTGAAACTTTTATATAAATTCAATAATGTATCATTTATGGAATTTTCTAAATTTGCGTCACTGTGTTTACTTACATAACTTTTTTCTCTCTCAAAAATATGATGATAAAATAAACATTTTATCTCTAGAATGATTTTTGTCTTTATTTTATTTACAAACTTGATCTATTAAATCTTTGTAACTTTCTTTTCTTAAACCTTGTTGAACATTTCTAATATAATATAAACGAGTGTTTTCAATTTTTGGCAATACATTTAATGCAAATTTATTGCATAGATCCTTTATATTTGAATCTTATAACTTATAACTCTATGCACTTTTAGTCGGTTTATAATAATAATATTCTGTAACGAATCAATGTAATATTTGATTATATTATATTGCTCGTTACTCTCTCTCTCTGTCTAGCCTGTGTATTAATCTTCACAGATGTTACAGGTCGATGTTCGACGTTTTCGGCGATTTTCGCGGACCTTCGTAAAGGTAAAAGTAGGGAAAGAGAGAGAGAGTTTTCGGTACGTAAGTCCGAGAGCACTTAGACTAAACTCAACCGGCGAGAGACTAATATCAACCGGGAGACTAATATCAACCGTTAGACTGATATCAACCGTGAGACTGAATTCAACCGGCGAAAGACTAATTTCATCCGTGTGATTAATCTCAACCGTCGTGAGAAACTTTGTTGTTTATTCTTCTCTCCATATTTTTGATTGCCTCGTGCCGTTTGTGATCCTGGTGATGTGCGGGTGACCCAGTGAAGCTGTGATAATTTGTTCGGCGACGACGCAGCCCAGGAAGCTAAGGAGAGTAGCGACCACGCAGACTTCGCCTGGTTATTTAATTATCCATCGCGGCTCACGCACTGTAAGTGCCAGTTTTGTAGTCTCTCTCTATCTTTCTCTCTTTGCTTTCGCTCTTAGTTGCTAAGCAACCTCGCGGCACCATGCCCATTGAGTGCCACTCCGGCCTACCCGCGCAGTCGACCGGTGCCGTTGATATGGTCGCGCTCTTTACTGAATTCGCGAGCCGCTTATAGTCGAAATTGGAAAATTCGGTCTCGCGCATCGAGTCATCGGTACAAGGATTGGCAAACGAGATTCGGGAACTTAATTCCCGGGTTTCACTATTAGAGGCCGAGACTGATGAAAGGTTTACGGGTGTTTCGAGTCGTCTGGGTGCCCTGGAGGACGCGAATGTTGACATACGCGGTCAAATCGAAGAGGTTAAGAATATTACTTGGGGAATACCACGATGCCGGTAAACGATACCTGCGAAATTATGTTGCTCGGTATTCCGGTTAATTTAGAAATTTCAGAGGGAGAGGCCGTTGAAAAGGTATTGTCAACTATTAAACTCCACCGGGCCAACTCGTACATCGTAGACACCAGACCTTGGCTCGCCCGAAATGGAGCTAATAATCAGATCGAGCACGCGACATCGTGGTTAGATTTTCCTCTCCCTCTATCAGGGATCTCATCCTTGAGCGAGCGCGTCTCTTGAAAGGCGTTACGGCAGACTCTCTCTCTTCGGTGCGGGTGGTACGACCTCAATATTTCTACGTGCGTTATGGCCCAAGCAACTACACGTTTTACTATCTAAGGCTATTCGTCGCTCTTCTGACGTAGGTTGTGCGAGGCCTATAGTCAAGAATCTTAATGTATATGTGCGTAAAACCAAGGAAGGGCAGCTTCTTCCCATACATTCAGAATCGGACATCCTTAATCTCCCGTCCTTTAGTTCCATATCGTCGAAATGAGGGTCGGCTGGCCAGGCACCATGTCTCACTAACACTACATTTTCCGTCTTTCATGTTAACATCAACCGACTAAAAACTCATTTCTCATCCGTTGAATCATTAATTGCACCTTCAAATCACGATATCATTTCATTTTCCGAAACTTTTCTTAAGGATTACGACTCCTCCGATATACTGGGCCTTCCAAACTACACATTATATAGATTGGATCGAGTCGGAATGGAGGGGGGGGGGGTGTTGCGGCTTACATTAAGAATAACCTTGATGTTAAGTTAGTCGCCCACTCGGACCCTGTGTTTTCCAACTCTCCAGAGTTTATGATTTTTCAGATTTATGGTTGCTCCAGTTCGTTACTCTTTTGTGTGGTTTACCGAAGGCCCACAGCGACGTACCCATTCGAATTTTTTAACTCAGTATCAAAGTTCTTACATACATGCGATCAAGTGGTAATCACCGGAGACTTTAACATCAATATGGGCAAATGGATGGATCGGCCGCCATGTTGGAGTCCTACTTAGAGTCATTAGACCTTTCTCTAATTGAATCCGACCCTACTCATCATACTCACACAGCTAATATTTCATCCCACACATGGCTCGATTTATTTATTGTTCGAAATCCTCTGCCAGTTTACAAGTATACGAAATCACTCGTGCCCTTTGCAGTAAGGCATGACTTCATTATTCTCGAACTAGACTTTAGTAAACCTTTGCCGAAATCAAAAAGGTTCTGGTTGCGCCACCTTGCGTTGATCGATCTGTCGGACCAGCTGCACTGTTTTCGAATACTTTTGATCGAGCTTCATCTCATCTTAACACCACTATCATGTCATCTTATCGATCATCTACTCATTTGTCGCATACCTCGCCTGGCCGCACAATCTTTCCTTCTCCTTCTCCCTCAATCTCTCCGTTTCAGTCTAATTCGCTATCATTCTCTTCGTCACTCGTCATTATCAATGACCTCCTCTCCAATCTTGTCACTTCTATTCTATTTCCATTCGACACCCTAGCACCAACAAAGCTCACTACCATTAAATGCTCTAATAAATCATGGATCACTCCACTCATTAAGCAAAACATTGAGGCTCGTAACATGGCTTACAAGAGGTACTTGACCACGGGCCTGAGCTCTGACTACCACATTTACAAGGACCTTCGTAGTCTGGTTAAAAACTCTTTAGACTCGAGTAAATTTACTTTTTATAACCACAAAATCAAGTCTGCAGCCAATTCCTCAGGTCTGTGGAGAGAGCTCAGGATTATGGGTCTTGTGGCTAAACCAGCTCAGTCACCTCTTAGTCTGTTTTCACTCGATCAGCTTAATAACCATTACGCTTTCATATCATATTCACCCTCTCGTTTCACATTGGCTCATCTTCAGTCACTCATCGCATCTCAGGACTTTTTACCCTCTAATTATCCCTCAACTTCCTTCAGTTTCGCTCCTGTCACTTCTCATAAGGTGCTTTCCACCAGGGCTTCCTCTAAGGCCATAGACTATGACGGGATATCTGTTCCCATGCTAAAATGCTTGGCACCTCAGATAGCACCTCACCTGGCTGATCTATTTAATTCTTCTCTTTCAACAGATTCCTTCCCGGAGCCCTAAACTAAATCCTTACTTTTTCCACTAGCTAAGTCGAACAGAGTGATCTCGCCGTCTGATACCAGGTCCATTGCTAAGCTCTGCGAAATCTCCAAAATTTTAAGGAAGCTAGTCCACGAACAACTTACTCATTTTATTAATTCTAATAACTTAATTATTGAGAGACAAGCGGGCTTTCGCCGGGGTCACAGTACCCAGACGGCACTAATTGGTGTTTTGGATGATGTTGGGAGAGCGATTGACAAGCGCATGATTACCATCCTCATCCTGTTCGACTTTTCCAAGGCGTTCGATTCGGTGCCGCATGATATTATGCTCCGTAAACTACGTTATTTGGGGTGCTCGGATATGGTTTTAACCTGGTTCTTTCACTACCGACGAAATAGGGAATACCTCGGCCTGGCTTGACACATCCAGGGGAGATCCACAGTGCAGTGTCCTGGGCCCTCTTTTGTTTTCAATTTTTATTAATGACCGGCCGAGTGTTTTAAAGCATTCTAACCACATGATTTTCGCGGATGACACCCAGATCTATCACTCCTTTTACCCGGCGGATCTCGCTCAGGGAGTCCAGATAATTGCAGAGGATGCCAACGCGGTGGATGAATGGGCGAGATCAAATGGGCTAAGTCTAAACGTGAAAAAGACGAAGGTGATGATCTTGGAGAGTCAAGCTTATACTTCGCGCATTCACCTGGATTCTGCTCCGAAGGTTAGAATTGGAGATAACCTACTGAATTATGAATTGCAAGTCAAATCATTGGGCATCTGGATTACTTCTACCCTGGATTGGTCTCGTCAGGTTGCGTCAATCTCACAGCGCGTTCATGGAGTCCTCCACTCCTTGAGATTTTTCCGACGGGCACTCTCGCGCCAGAACCGGAAACATCTAGTCGAGTCGCTTGTTCTCCCACACTTTGATTATGCGTGCGCAGTCTTCCATGACTTAGATGCGACCAAGAATCTGCGACTCCAACGTCTCTTGAATGCTTGTGTTCGCTTTGTGTGGGGGAACATACCCTCGCGCGAGCACGTGACACCATACCGTCTCAAGCTGGGATGGCTGTCGGTTGAGCTCAGGAGATCCCTTTTTATTGGCTGTAGCGCATATAATATCATTTATCACAATTCCCCATCCTACATTGCACGCCATTTCATCGCACGTGATTCCTCATTTTTATCCCGCTCATTCTCTTGCCACTCTCTCTTGTCCCTTTTTTATCTCCCTCCTAGAACCGAAGCCCTAAACAACTCTTTCCTAATCACTGCCTCTCGTCTCATTAATCATCTACCTTTCACTAATTTCGACCCGCTCCTCTTCACTCCCTTTAAAGCGATCTTGCGGCTTCAAATGGTGCTATAGTCTGGTGTCGATTTCTACGATAAACGTACTTCAAACATCAATTATAAATTTTACACTTACATAGAAATGCAGTAAGATACTTTCCCCTAGCTATAACTAAAACAGAGGGAATTGTAATATTACTGCTGGCATCAAATGTTTATTTTTTTAAAGAAATGTGTAATACGTCTGGTATTCATTGAGTCTATATCTGCCGTAATGCTGTACGCAACTATGAGTATAGGAATCCTTGTTATTCAATCGATCTTTCAATTGCCGAAATAAACGAAGACGAAGATACAATTATTACAACTACGAGAGTAAGACATTTTTGTTTGAAACCAGCGATATCCTATACAATTTAGTACACCAGCCCCAAATAATAGACCTTGTAAAACATTGATTTTAACGTCTGAAAACGTTGTTAATTCAGTAATAAAACGACTTAAAACCGCAGATAAACAGGAAACATCAGATTCTTATTTAGAATAACCGAACATATTAGAAAATTTACAAGAAAGCGTTAAAAAGGTACCACTCTTCAGGGCATTATTAATATATTTAAAGATGCTTTCAATAATTTTTCGACTAAAAAAAAAGAAGATCACACAGGCACACAAAAGAAAAGTGGCAAGACCCAGAGAGTAGAGGTATTATTTCTTATGTATTTTGACGCGCTGAAACTGAATCTGGAGTTTATTTTACACGGAAGCTCTTTGAATTTGGAAAATATGTTAGAAAACTGTGAAAATTGCTGAAAATTGTGAAAATTGCATTGATGAGTCCGCATTTATTAGGCAATAAATTTTTGTGAACTTATTTCATGCATGATTATTATATATTTTGACGCGCTGAAACCAAATTTAGGGTCTATTTTCCTCGTAGGTCCTTAAAATTTTGAAAAAATTGTAAAAAAAACAATGAGAAATCTCAAAAAAATCCTAATATTTGTCTGTAAGAGCTTAAAATACATTTTTTGTGACTTCATGATTCATTTTTTTTTGTGTATTTCGATATGTTTAATCTGACTGCAAAATATCACTAGTGAATTCTCTTTTTTACTCTGAAAAAAAAGAAACTGACGTTGAAGAATTACTGTGTTTTAAAATATAAAACCTCACCATTGTAGCAATTCTCTCACACTTTTGCTCGCTTGTACCGAACTCTGCTATCTTCAAACGTCCTATGCAGCGGATTTCTTTTTCTTTTTTCCCCCTTTGCCTTGGTTTCTCTTTTCAGAATCCAACAAAAATCTGCCATCATATGAACATCCCACTTTCCTTGGTAGTGACGTTCCATTTCCTTGATATCCTGGTGAAATCGTTCACCGTGTTCTTCGGTATAGTATCCAAGGTTCTCTGGAAAGTAATCCAGGTGCGAGTGCAGGAAATGCAATTTCAGGTTCATCAAGCAGCCTAACTGCTCGTAACTTTCTAACATTTCCTCAACAATGTTTTCGTAATCCTCACTCTCATGATTACCCAAAAAGTTTTGAGCAACTTTTATAAAACCTAGCCATGCTTCTTTTTCATCGTTGGATATTTTTGTAATAAACATATCATCGATAAACATGGTGCGAATTTGAGCGTCCTAACGAAAGCAACCTAAGCTAAAAGAGACATATGAGATCTTACAAATAGTCTTGAACAAAATCAAATACACAGAACATAAGTGGAAAGTTTGCGGTGACCTTAAAATTATAACCATCCTTCTTGGACGGCAGTCAGGTTTTACGAAATTTCCATGTTTCTTATGTCTATAGGATAGTATAGCTAGAGATAGTCATTACGTACAGAAGATATGGCCGGAAAGAACAGACTTTGAACCTGGATCGAAGAACATCACATACCTTTGGTTGCTTCATCAGTTACGATGATACGTTTATTACAAAAATATCCAACGATGAAAAAGAAGCATGGCTAGGTTTCAAAAAAGTTGTTCAAAACTGTTTGGGTAATCATGAAAGTGAGGATTACGAAAAGATTGTTGACAAAATGTTAGAATGTTATAATGGAGGAAATCGAAAATAATTATCGATAGTCAATACGATATATGACAAAAACAAAGGAAAATAATGATTATACGAACATGAAAAATTCAAGATTTTATAATTATACCGATAGTGACTCAGAAACGTCAAGTAATTTTCAATTACATGAAATTTATAAAAATTTATGAAATTTGACACCAACCAATTGTATAAAAATTTATGACCAAGAACAAAGAAATGACGGAAAGCCAAATGGTAACGATATAGAACTGTGCAATAAGAGGCCTGTGATAGCTCGGTGGGTAGGGCGCCGGGCTCGTAATCTGGAGGTCCTCAGTTCGATTCTCGGCCCCGGCCGATTGATACAAGATTGATACACTGGGGAACATATTTTCGACTAGTACTTTCTTAACAAAGACATCGTATGTTCTCCGTTGCTGATTAGCACCGATGTGGGAGCATTAAAAGAGCGACGTTAATTTAATAAAAAAACTATAAAATAACAGTAAAAACATTACGTCAGATCGACGAGGAGTCTGATCTAAAGAATTATGCACGTGGAGAAAGCAAAAATTGTTATGGATTAATGAAAAAAAAAAATTACAAATAAAAGATGAATAAGTACCGTAATGAGTATATGATGCGATTAAACCAGGTATTAACGGAAAAGTAGATGCAATACGAAGAAAATTTATTCAACTTAACAGTTAATAATTGGCAAGAACAAATGGATTATGAAATTGAGGAAAACGATAAATGCAAAACTCGTGAAAATAAAGAAAATTCTGTTGACAAAAGGATGAATCGTCAAATACAAATGAATTATGAAATCGAGGAGGGCGATAATTGCGAGCCTCGTGATAATAATATTAGTTATGTTTGTAAAATGAATAAAAAATAAATTATTATATATAGGGAAAAGTTGGATATCTTCTCGAGAACTGAAATACTATGGACAAACAAACAAGGAACTGAAAACGTTGAAAATTACATAAATAATGAGTATTTAATAAGCATGCATGAAGAAAATGAACAGGATAAGGACGTCTGCGAATTTTTATTGAATGAGCGGGTTATAAATAAAAATATACGAAGCGAATTTGGCGAAACCACGCAGGAAAACGATATGAATAATGGTTCTTTGATTTATTCAAATAAAACTTATATTAATAAGTTTTATAGTTATGAAAATAAAGAAGTCAACATACATGACAGTTTGACAATCGATCTGAAGAAAAGATATTTAACATAACAAAGGATACGAGTACACCTAATCGTAATGAACGATTAAAAGAAGCCTTGCATTTTGTTAAAATAAACGAGAAACAAATACAATCTATAGAATATTTAATTAATAAATATTTGATCTTGAAAAACTTATATACTAGCTGACGGAGGCAAAGGAAAAAATCTTAAAAAGACAGATTTTTTGTAAAAAAGAAACGTTTTGTTGGCGTGGTCTGCCAATCTCTTCAGGCTATTTATTAGACACAAAAAAACTAAATTACAATTGACAACGCACACATGAAAAATATACTGACAATAAAAGATTTAATTTCGTACCTTTAATCGGATTATCGATGCGTTAAGAAGAATACAAATAATATATTAAATTATGCGTACATCGTCGTGTTTATATATGTATCGAGTGTAAACACAGGAAACGTCAAACGGTTGTCAATTAGGCGTTTAAATTTCTAAGAACTGGCAAATAAGTAGTATTCAAAAATTTTTTATCCTCTTTCTTGTCGATATTATTACTGTCAATTTTTATACGTATCATTTCGGAAATCAAACGCTTGCTGTAATTACACTCACTATCTACAAATTTTACGCCATCCCAGTCAAATGCATGTTTAAAAAGAGATACATGTTGATTAATCACTGAATCTGGATTTTTATTATTTCTATGTTCATTCATCCTAGTTTTTAAAGAACGCTTCGTTTCACCAACATAAGAGGCAGGGCAATTTTTGCATTTAAATTGTAACATTGTAGTTATACTACATGTCACTTGGAAAATAAAATAGCGAGACAAGGTATAGTATAGCACCTGTCAAGCTTACTATGCGAAGTAAGCGTGCTATACATACCAATCAAGTCTTAGAATGACACACATATGCGAATATGTGAAACCGGAATAGGCTTACATTGCGTAGTAAGCACGAGAACCCGAAGCAAAGGAGATGCGACTCCTGACTGCGCACAATTGCACACACACACACTGCTCCGTTGATCCAGCATCCTAATGCCTTGTCCAGCGCCAGGAATGAACCGTACAGTATCCCCAGGTCCCATCCAGCCTTGAATGCCCTCTCCAGCACCCAAGAGAAGCCTCCGATGTTGAGCAGCCCAGGTGAAGACTCCAGGCCTTGGAATGAGTATAGCGTCCTTGCGCTCAAGCAAGGGTGCACTGCCAACCAGAGTACCTGAAACGGTAATTAATTACCAAGTTGATCGACTACTAAGGAACGAGGATGGAGAAGCTATAACCAAGCACAACTTCTCCCAGGTATGTCAGCAGGACCAAAAGGAAAGGAGATGACAGGTCTAGTTTGAGGTTATGGCAGGCACAAGTAAACGTCTAAACTAGAGCCCGAGGAAAGCAGATAAATTACCTCGGCGGCACTCCAAAGGACGACAACGATTCACCGCCGCCTGGCTCCGCTCACTGAGGGCTGTTATGGGGCGCCGACGTGCTCCAGCTGTCCGGTCACTCCGAGCCGAAGATCCCGTATAGACGATATACGGCACCTGCAATGAAGAAACTCGAGGGACTCGATTTAGCTTAAAATCGAGGTAACAAGGAACGATTTAAAAGCTTACCTCGCAGATAGTATTCTCAGCAGGACCGCAATTACTCGATCGCCATCCAGCATCAAGAAGTCAACGTCGTCGACGACATCTCCGTCGAGGCAGCGAAATCACGGCCCGAGCGGCCAGTACAAACCCAGTCGAGCGCGCACGACTCGAGACGCAAGAGTAGGCGCGCATGCGCAATACGTACGGAGAAACTCTCTCGCTTCGTGCGTGCCGATGATCGTGAGACTGCGACCGACCACCGACATTGTTAGACGCAAAACCGCAATTTTAAGCACAAATGTAAGCACATTAAGTGTAATAAACCTGCAATCTTTTTAGCTAAGTTTGCTTTATTTGTGTTTTCAATCGTGACTCCACCCTAATCCCCAGTGGACGCGTCACATGGCGACCGTGACTTTTGATCCGAAAAAAATAATTGTGATCGTGGACTTCGGGATTTCTACGAGTATTAATTCGCCATATTGCGCACACACGGAGGAAGCGTCGAAAGTGGTTTTGTTTCGACCACGTGCAATCAGATTTTGATTTTTATAATAAATTCAATTTTGGTTAATATAAATTGTTGTTGTTAGTGAATTATCTACAAAATTCGGTGAGTCTATTCCATATTATTTGGTTTGAAATTTCTTTCTGCATATTGTTCTTTTTGTATATAACAGCAGTAGTTTTGTTTTTTCCCTTCACAAATATAAATTTTGCAATTGGTTTTATTCCCTTCTAGCTCCAAAATATTTGATTTTTGTTTAATAGCCTTTTGAAGTTTGTTAAATTAAATTGCATTATAAGTTATATGAGGAAGAGAATTTTGGAGTACAAGTAAGTACTTAGTAAATTTTCATTTCAAGCTACGTTCTCAACTTACAAAAAAAAAGAGAAAGGAAAATGTTTTTTTAAGTTTATATTATAATTAATTATTCTTATATATTAGCAGTCAAAGTTGATATTGTAACCGGTAGTAATAAATTCAAGGGGCAAATAGCAAATATCGCAATTACTTCATTTACTCGACAAGTAATTTTGGTGAAAATTTTTGTTTGCAATTAAATTGAGATTTTTATTATAAATAATCATTCTTTGAGTTAATTAGAACCTTTAGCCACCAAAATTATATTCAATTTAATTTATTTTTGAACAATATACGAGTCTTTAAATATTGAGAACGATAGCCAACCAGGTGTATATACAGATACACAGTGTTAAGATAGTAATATTTAATTGCTGTACGCTTATTAATTTTGAAATTGTATTAACAAGTAACATTTCACTATTTATTTGCATTGTATATATATCTTTTCAAGAGTCATAACCCATCATGCACCATTGTAACCAATCCAGCACCATATATACCTATATACCCAACACGCTTAAATATTTCAAGCTTGGCTTGTAAATCATTCACTTATACGCTTGCCCTTCACTCAAGTTAGTTGTTTGTGAATTCTTGCGTAGGTACTTAATTAGTTTTTGTTGATATATTTAATCATAACGGTATCGACATAAAAAATTTTGCAAAATTTTTTTTGCTTTTGGCTTTTTGTGCGCTTAAATTAACAATACTGACTTGCTAGTGTGTTGTATAATTTTAGTTGCCTAGTAGCTCAAATTTAGTTTTTGTTATAATTTTTATTTGCTTGCTTATAAATTAGTTTTTTTAAATTTAAAGCAATTTGATAATTTCATGCTTGCATAATTTTAATTAATTATTAAGTCAAAATTTTGTTTTTTTTAAGAAATTAAGCTACAAATTAGCTGTTTAGAAATAAATTTAATTTTTTGTGATTGACTACAAGTCGTAATGAGCTGCACTTAGTATTAAAATTTTTTTTTTTGACGTAATAGCGTGAATTAATTTACGTGTCCTAAGAAATCTTCAAAATGTCAGAACTAAATGGGAGTTTGACTTTGCATACGTTGGCAGAGGAGGATTATACTAGGTTATCGTTGAAAGAGGGCATCCAGCGAATACGGCAAAATGTTTTTCAATGTAGTAACCAAGAAATACTACAATATGCCGACTTAAAAAATTTAAACGCCACGGATTCCATGTTTAATATAAGAAATCGAATAGAAAGATTTGAAACACGGAAATGTTTCGGGTTAGCGGCGGCATATTGGGATCCTGGAGTAGACGAGGCGAATTTTGTTCCATTGGATATACCCGATAATAGAAATTTGAATTTAACCTCGGAAGGGGAAAATTACTTAGCTGGCACATGGAGGGACCCGTCCATCATAAGGCCAGTAAGTAGGAGAATTACAGCAGGAAATCATATGGTATCAATGGATTACATGGAAGTGCACTGTGGTGCTTACCCACGTATTCATGGGCAATTGCCGACAGGTCAAACATTGGGACCATATGCAGATCCGTTGACACTCAGCAATTCGCGGAATTCGACAGCACTGATTGGCGGAGAAAATGTGGTAACGACAAATGCTAATGTTAGGTTACTTTTGAACTTTCCATTGCCCACTTCAACGTCAGAACCCCTCCAGCACCCAGATAATAATTACAATTTACATAGTAATAGTATTAATCTCCCATGCGCGCAATCCACCCAACATCCAGCACACGGAAAGGTGATAGAAAATAGACAAAATGAACAAAGCGCTGCAGATCAGGTTCAATTTAGATTTCAAGATAGACAATTTTTATGCGCGAGTTTTAATTTGGGAAATGATCAAACATCGTATTTGCAAATTAGACAGTTTGTGGCAACTAACACAAACACAGATAACATAAGATCACCACCAACCCCGAGGCCGAGAAATCCAAATACAATCAATCTTCCGCGAAATGTTCAAAACCATGAATCACGTGTTCCACAAATAACGGAGGAAGATCTGGAGAATAGAACATTTCCAATCCACACTCAGGCGGGTAATAGGACACAAGGAGTGAGATTTAGTGATGAATTCACGAGAAATTGTGAAAGACCAATACCTGCAACGAGTAGTTCGAACGAGACGAGGTACCGGATAGGAAATGAACGACAGTATTACGATCAGCCTGAACCGATCCAGCAGCCTCTTTACACCCAAAACAATTCCTTCCAGCAACACAAAAATCCTAGAACCGTCCAGCAATTCCCACAAAATTATACTAGTTTATTTAATCCTAACCTCGAACGACAGCCTTCGGTTATGCCACAATCCCAATATAATATCCCTCCAGCACCATCACAAAATAATTTTAGACAATATCCCTACAATTATTCCCAACCCTACCCCCAGTCAAGCACCAGGCGAGAAGGATCACTTTTAGATAATTCAACCTTCCAAAGAGAAAAACGTGTCAGCGAAATTCTAAAACAATGGCATATTGAATTTAAAGGTGCTAAAAGAAACGATCGAGAGTCATTCCTAGTAAATTTGACGGAATGCGCACGCTCATACCAATTGACTATGGATGGCATCACTAGGTCATTGCCAGTAGTACTAGATGGAGATGGCTGGTGTTGGTTTCGCAGGGAACATCGCAATTGGCTGATATTGGAAGACTTTCAACAAGCATTTAGACTCCATTATTGTAAAGAAGACTTACAATATCAAGTAAGAAAAAGGATTATGGTAAGAACACAGGGACCACAAGAAGATATTTCGACATATCCTTCTAAATTCCGCAACTTATTGGATCAATTAAAGCCTCCAATGCCCCTAAGCGAACAATTAGCGATCACATACGATAATCTACATCCAGATTATAGGCGAAGAATTGACAAAGACCAATTTTTATCATTTTTGGAATTGCAGCTGCTAGGAAAGAAGGAAGAAGCACGAAAACGCCAAGACACACTCTACCGTCCTCCGCCAATAGAAGACGACGAGCAACTCTTCAACTCCGCGTACGAACCAGTAAAAATAAAAAAGTCTGGTAAAACTGCTGCAATCGCTGGGAATGCCAGTGATGCAGAAACTACGCACGAAGAGGCACCTGCTGCCGCTTTACAGCAACCTCCAGCATCCTCAAACCCTCCGTCGTCCAACCCCAAAGGAAATAAAACAAGATCTTATAATAAAAAGTGCAACGGAACGAATCACAAGGGAAAAGGGCCAAATGACAGATAATCCCAATACTGAAAATAATGGCAAAACAAGGAATAAAGAAACAGACACTTGCCACTCATGCGGCATCACAGGTCATTGGTCCTATGATTGCCCAGACAATTCTTGCAGAGGGTGTGGTAGGAAAAACACACTTAAGCGAAATTGTCTCGCGTGTAAAGTTCCTAGACCGGCGGGAAACGACTCGCGGAGGAACCAGTAGGAGTCGATGTGTCCTCATTGGTAGAAAACGTTATAGTAGACTCCAAAACTACCAAATTTCCAGCAAATCCAAATAAGAGAAAGGAAACAGGTTCCATGAATCCAAAAAGATTGAAAATTTCCCCTCCAGCACCAATTATAAACACCGAAAAATCCCATTCAGCACTATCCAAAAAACAAGAAAATTCTCATCCAGCACCCAAAAAGAAAATAAAAAATTCCTCTCTAGCACCCTCCACAACCCAAGAAAATTCCCATCCAGCACCCAAAAAGAAAAGGAAAAATTCCTCCCCAGCATCAACGGTAAAAATAGTTAAACTGCCGGATGAATCGGGAGATAAGTCGAATAACAGTGTAGAAGAAAATATGTTTTCAACCGCTGTCTTATCACCAGATTCACTCATCCAAAGGCATCCATTAGGTAAGCTTGAGCCTAGGTTGTTTTTCTCGATAGAATTAAACGGAAGAACGATTATAGGACTTTTAGACGCCGGATCTGTTTATTCCTACATAGGAAAAGGTTTAGGAAAACAGTTTAGCGGGAAATTTAAACCTTGCAAGGGCGCCGTAAGCGTAGCCAATGGGATATCAGTTTCTGTGGAAGGAAAATTAGACGTACCGGTTAGTATCGATGGAATTGAAAAAAACCTTACCTTTCCGAGTAGCAGACGGACTGCAGTACGAGTGTATCTTGGGAATTGATTTCAAACGTTTATTTGAACTCAAGATAGACTTTGGAAACAACACATGGCGGACACCAGCAGGGGAAGTTCATCAGTTTTATCCCTATGGGCAAGATCCCAGCTACCTTCCAGCACTAGCTAGTATAGATGGCCTTCGTCAAGCGTCAGAAGAAGAGGAAAAAGAAATAAAAAAGGTCCTAGACAGTCTTATCCCGAAAACCTCGAAAACACTTGGTGCGAAAACTTTGGCTTACCACAAAATAGATGTCCAGGGTCACGAGCGTATAAGACAAAGGATGAGGAAGTACTCAGCAAAGATGTTGAAAGCAGGGCAAGAAGAGGTAGATCGTATGTTAAAAGAAGACATAATAGAACCATCAGAGAGTCCTTGGTGTAGTTGCCCAGTAATAGTACCAAAAGCTGACGGCAAGTACCGATTTTGTATTGACTATCGGCAGGTCAATAAAGTAACAAAAAGATTTGCTTACCCATTAAAGAATATGGATGATATACTAGATAAATCAAGAGGAGCAAAGTATATCTCAAAATTAGATTTGTCGCAAGCTTATCATCAGATTTTACTAGAAGAAGGCAGTAAAGAAATAACTGCATTTGGCATACCGGGACGAGGCCTACACCACTTCAAGAGAATGCCCTACGGCTTAACAAACGCTCCAGCTACCTTCCAAAAGATCATGGAAAAATTAATCAAACCAGATTGGGAACCACATGTTTTCGTGTACTTAGACGATATAATTATTGTAACCCAAACGTTTAAAGATCATGTTTTCTGGTTAAGTAAAGTACTGAAGGCGTTAAAAGAAGTGAATATACAACTTAATCGAGATAAGTCAGAATTTTGCTGTGCCGAAGTAAAATATCTTGGTTATATTGTAAATGAACATGGTCTGTGTACTGATCCCGACAAAACTAAACCCGTAATCGAATATCCAGCACCCAAAAACCTCAAGCAACTCTGCAGATTCCTAGGGATGATCGGATGGTATTCCCGGTTTATTCCAAATCTATCCGAAATAAAAAATCCCCTTACTCAGTTAACTAGAAAAGGTGTTCGTTGGCACTGGGATGCAGAGCAACAGACAGCCTTTGAAAAACTGAAAATATCATCGTCCGTTGCAGACGGACGCAAGCAATTACGCGATAACAGGTGTGCTTACGCAGGTAATTGATGGGGAGGAACATCCAATCTACTATGTGAGTAGAACAATGACCAAAGCAGAACGCAATTACACTGTAACTGAAAAAGAGTGTTTAGCGGTTCTGTGGTCAGCAGATAGGCTCAACGGATATCTTCAAGGAGAACAGTTTACCGTAATAACAGACCATTTCAGTCTTTTATGGCTAAATAATCTCAAAGACCCTGCAGGCCGACTGTCACGATGGAATACAGCGCTACAAAATTACGATATCAAATTTGTACATCGTAAAGGTGCTTTGCATCAAGTTCCGGACGCTTTATCAAGAGCGTGGGAAGAGTCAGAAGTAGCAGCTGTAGTTCCGACTCACATAGATGATCCATGGTATATACGAAAAATGGAGAACGTACGGAAATTTCCAGTTAAGTGTCCCGATTTTAAAATCGAGAATGGTTTTCTTTACGTACATCGTCCAAACCCATTAGTCAATCCATTGTTCCCTGATTTGGATGCGTGGAAATTAGTTCTTCCAGCATCAAACAGACCCCAAGCTCTTTTCGAAGCCCATAATACTCCTCAATCAGGACATTTAGGTATAGAAAAAACTTACGCACGTCTTGCGACTTATTATTATTGGCTCGGTTATTTTTAGCACCAGCTCCCTAGCACCCCCCCCCCCCCAACGATCCCAGCGAACCTGGATGCTTCCGGCCCAGAACCTCGCCCTGTCCAGCACCCTGGTCCCACGTCCAACGGCGTGTAGTGGCCGTAGAAAGCAGGGATGCTGGAACTGTGGAAGCAGAGACCACAGTTGGCAGAGGTGTCCGGAGGCACGCACAAAGTTTTGCCGCGGATGTGGCAGGACCGGGACGACCATCGAGGCCTGTCCGGAGTGCCACGAAGAATGGGTAGAAGCCCTAAAAGTTCACCCCAAATAGGGAAATGTAGAAATTTTTTTTATTAAATTTATTAATATTTTTTTTATTATTTTATTAAATTAGTAATTTTTATGGAAATATGACTTATATTTTACTCCCTTAAGACCCACATGAACTCCATTCCCAAATATAGAGAAAAATATGTACACAATGTTAGTTTAGTACAATAGTTAATTGATAATTTCGAATTACATACAAACTTCACAAAGTATAATGGATTAATTTGTAATTGTTAAAGAATGAATTAATAAAGAAAACCAAATAATGTGTTTGATTCACTATAGTTATTCATAATAGTTTCATTATTATAGTTAAATTCATGTCATTATTTAATCTCAACGTAAAGCCACTTTCGAAGGAGGAGAGCAACTCACTAGGTTAGTAATGAATGAAAGTTTTCTATTCTAATACATTTTTTTGGGATGATTGTTTCATGTTAGTTTGGGTTATGAATGTCGCGAATTTCGGAATTGGTCGGAAAGCGAGCGTGATAAGAGTTTGTAAGCCAGTCACACGTAATTCGAATCGAATAAAGTAATTTAGGTGATCGGAAAAGTAAACAATTACACACTTCAAGCGTGATTACACGGTTACACCAGATTAACTCTAGAAGAAAAGCTGTTCCAGATTCCAGTGTTCCGAAGCTCAAGAAAACCATTACACTTAATTAATTGAGAAAAATTTTGTTTCTGGTCTTTTTGTTGCTCCTTTTGAAGTTTTATAGTAATAGATCGAAAAAAAGTTGATTATTTACGACACGAAACAACACAGACCAGTTACACTTTACACCGCTGTAGATAGCACCGGCTATCTTAGGTGTAAGTTTTGATGCGTACTAGATTCTATCTAGAACTTGTTTTGATAGCTAGTATTCTGGATTTGTGCCTCGTCTTTTCCCTGGCACTTCCTAAAACGTTTATTCCCCTGGGGGACTTTAAAACGGGGTCACCTACCACCTATGTGTGTGGTGCTTATCCTCGTAGAAGATGACGATACAAAGAAAAGAACTGAAATATCCATAGAGGATATTAAGCGATAATTCCGCCCCGAAAGGTAAATATCAATCCCATTTCTATTCCAGATGTTACAACGGCGAAGCAGCCTGCGAGGAAGGGGAGGAAGAGGCGGAACGTCGGCAGTTCGACGACCTCTGATGGGCGAGGCGCCGATCTACCCGCCTCCCCAAAACGTAGCAACGTTGCCCACCCAGCGACACCTCCAGCACCACCGTCCCCGGTGCCTCAACGGACGCTTCCGAGGAGGGAAAGAGTCCGGAAGGGTATCGGTACCGGGGTTACGTACCGTACCGGGCGGATGTGTCGGAGACGCCGAGCCACTACGGCGACAGCTTCCCGCGGCACAGGCCCCCCAACCACGGGGAAGAGGAAGGAGCCAGACGAGGGAGCCGGTGGCGAGAGACCTCCAAGGCGCCGAGGTCGGCCACGGAAAGCCGCCTGCGCCATGCGAGCAACCGCAGGTCCCGGCGAATCCACCGCCTCCTCCAGCACCAGTCCCTCAACCCCAACCCCATCCAGCACCACAGCCCCTCCAGCACCATCTCACCAACCATCAAGCACCAACTTCCCAGTCCCATCTCCATCAGCACCATTCCCTGTGACCCGTCCCCAACCCCTTGCGCCGCAATCTCCCGACCCCCTTCCCGAATTCCCCAGACCCATTACCCAAGTATACCACGACCCCTCCCAAACCATGCAATGCGCATCGTGCATTTGTCCCTATCCCTATCCCGTATACCCTTCCCTACCCTTTCCGAATTGCCCCCACCCCTATTAGCCCCTATCCAAAACCCCTCCGAACCCCGCCAAACCACCCCCCCGAAGAACGCCGTACGGGACCGGTTTCCCCAACTATCCCATCCCTCTTGTCCCTGAAACCCCCCCCCAATTCCCCTCACCATCCAGCACCAGCTCTCTAGCACCCCCCCCCCCAACGATCCCAGCGAACCTGGATGCTTCCGGCCCAGAACCTCGCCCTGTCCAGCACCCTGGTCCCACGTCCAACGGCGTGTAGTGGCCGTAGAAAGCAGGGATGCTGGAAACTGTGGAAGCAGAGACCACAGTTGGCAGAGGTGTCCGGAGGCACGCACAAAGTTTTGCCGCGGATGTGGCAGGACCGGGACGACCATCGAGGCCTGTCCGGAGTGCCACGAAGAATGGGTAGAAGCCCTAAAAGTTCACCCCAAATAGGGAAATGTAGAAATTTTTTTTATTAAATTTATTAATATTTTTTTTATTATTTTATTAAATTAGTAATTTTTATGGAAATATGACTTATATTTTACTCCCTTAAGACCCACATGAACTCCATTCCCAAATATAGAGAAAAATATGTACACAATGTTAGTTTAGTACAATAGTTAATTGATAATTTCGAATTACATACAAACTTCACAAAGTATAATGGATTAATTTGTAATTGTTAAAGAATGAATTAATAAAGAAAACCAAATAATGTGTTTGATTCACTATAGTTATTCATAATAGTTTTGAAAGTTTTCTATTCTAATACATTTTTTGGGATGATTGTTCATGTTAGTTTGGGTTAGAATGTCGCGAATTTCGGAATTGGTCGGAAAGCGAGCGTGATAAGAGTTTGTAAGCCAGTCACACGTAATTCGATCCGGAATAAAGTATTTAGTTATCGGAAAAGTAACAATTACACATTCAGCGTGTTACACGGTTACACAGATTAACTCTAGAAGAAAAGCTGTTCCAGATTCCAGTGTTCCAGAATTCAGAAACCCATTACACTTATTAATTGAAAAATTGTTTCTTTTTGTTGCTCTTTGAAGTTTTATAGTAATATATGCGAAAAAAGTTGATTTATTTTACGACACAAACAACACAGACAGTTACACTTTACACCGCTGTAATAGCACCGCTATCTTAGGTTAAGTTTTTTGCGTACTAGGATCTATCTAGAATTGTTTTGATAGCTAGTATTGTATTCATACTGCTGTGTGCATTGTGCATCCCCTTGCGTATTCTAAATCGAAGTAAGGTATAACTTCGGTTTGGGAGGGGGGAGTTGTGACATTGTAGTTATACTACATTTCACTTGGAAAATAAAATAGCGAGACAAGTATAGTATAGCACCTGTCAAGCTTACTATGCGAAGTAAGCGTGCTATACATACCAATCAAGTCTTACTATGACACACATATGCGAATGTGTGAAACCGGAATGGGCTTACATTGCGGAGTAAGCAGGAGAACCCGAAGCAAAGGAGATGCGACTCCTGACTGCGCACAATTGCACACACACACACTACTCCGTTGATCCAGCATCCTAATGCCTTGGCCAGCACCAGGAATGATCCGTACAGTATCCCCAGGTCCCATCCAGCTTTGAATGCCCTCTCCAGCACCCAAGAGAAGCCTCCGATGTTGAGCAGCCCAGGTGAAGACTCCAGGCCTTGGAATGAGCATAGCGCCCTTGCGCTCAAGCAACGGTGCACTGCCAACCAGAGTACCTGAAACGGTAATTAATTACCAAGTTGATCGACTACTAAGGAACGAGGATGGAGAAGCTATAACCAAGCATGACTTCTCCCAGGTATGTCAGCAGGGCCAAAAGGAAAGGAGATGACAGGACTAGTTTGTGGTTATGGCAGGCACAAGTAAACATCTAAACTAGAGCCCGAGGAAAGCTGATAAATTACCTCGTCGGCACTCCAAAGGACGACGACGATTCACCGCCTCCTGGCTCCGCTCACTGAGGGCTATTATTTGGGCGCCGACATGCTCCAGCTGTCCGGACACTCCAAGCCGAAAATCCCGTATTGACGATATACGGCACCTGCAATGAAGAAACTCGAGGGGCTCGATTTAGCTTAAAATCGAGATAACAAGGAACGATTTAAAAGCTTACCTCGCAGATAGTACTCTCAGCAAGGCCGCAATTACTCGATCGCCATCCAGCACCAAGAAGTCAACGTCGTCGACGACATCTCCGTCGAGGCAGCGAAATCACGGTCCGAGCGGCCAGTACGAACCCAGCCGAGCGCGCAGGACTCGAGAAGCCAGAGTAGGCGCGCATGCGCAATACGTACAGAGAAACTCTCTCGCTTCGTGCGTGCCGATGATCGTGAGACTGCGACCGACCACCGACATTGTTAGACGCAAAACCGCAATTTTAAGGGCTACGTGTGTGTCCGAGGGATCCAGGAGACGAGCGTCCAGGTGAGCCGTGCTCCTTCCTCCCAAATCCAGCTTCCTTAAAGTGTGTGTGCCCGACGCGTAGTTAGGTGCGGGACGGCCCGCAATCGCGCACTACGACCGCGGCCAACGTGACTGGCACTTTGAACGGCAAAGCCGCTGCTTTGCCGTGTAATACTCGTAAGCACATTAAGTGCAATAAACCTGCAATCTTTTTAGCTACGTTTGCTTTATTTGTGTTTTCAATCGTGACTCCACCCTAATCCCCAGTGGTCACGTCACAAAATTTATAGACAAAATTTGTGTGTTCTAGTTTTTTAGTACAGTCTTTGCCTAATTTAATTATGGAATTGCAATTTTAGAAATTATTGGTGTAAGGAAGCGTTATATAACTAAGGCGGTTAATTTTTTAATTTGGCTGGTTATTGCTTCTATTGTTTTTGATTTAATTAATGTGAAATTGTTTATTTTGTTTTATGAATTCAATAGGATAGTCATTGCTTAATAACAACTGTTGTACAATTTTAAAGTTTTTTGAGTGAAAACATTCGTCAGACAACAAAGAAGCTCGGTCTACTAAATTATAAATAATGTTCTTTTTTTGCTGAATTGGATGATTTGAGAAATAATTTATAAGTCTGCCTGACGCTGTAGGTTTTTGATACCAATCTGTTATAATATGACCATTAGTTCTAAATAAAGTTACGTCAAGGAAATTGATTTTTTTGTCTTTTTCTAGCTCAAAAGTGAACTGTAATTTATTATTATAAGAGTTGAACATATTAATAACTACATCTATACATTTCTTTTTAATGCACATAATTGTGTCATCTACATATCTGAAGTAGAAAAGAGGTTTGCAATTGTGTAAAGTCAATAATTTTCCAAATCATCTATTACAATGTCAGCCAAAAGTGGAGAGATAGGAGAACCCATAGTGTACCATGAGTCTGTTGATAATATATGACATTAAATATAAAAAGTGTTATTATACAGAAATTTTGTAAGTTCTAAAATCTCATTAAAAGGAATATTACATTTATTATTAATAGCGGAAAATCTTCTTTCTAAGCTCTTTAAAACTAAATTACAAGAAATATATGTAAAATGTGAAATCACATCTAAAGACATTAAAACACAATTCTCATCTAGTATGTATTGTTTTAATTTTTCTTTCAATTCAAAACTATTATTTATATGTGATTTTGGTGGTTTGATAGCTGATTGTATTTCTGTATATACAATTTTGGCCATTTTTATGAAACTTATATTTTAGAAAACCATTATTATTTAAATTTTTTAAAATGTTTGAAGTGTCAGTTTGTAAATTTTTTAATGGATTTTTTTTAATAACTTTATATACCGAATTATTGTTAGAGTTCAGTCATTCTTGATATATATTGTGACTTATACATGCTCTCAGTTTTATTTAAAAATAAATCAGAATTATTATTTAAAAATTTTCTTTAAAAAACCTACAGCGTCAGGCAGACTTATAAATTATTTCTCAAATCATCCAATTCAGCAAAAAAAAAAATATTATTTATAATTTAGTACACCGAGCTTTTTTGTTATCTGATGAATGTTTTCACTCAAAAAACTTTAAAATTGTAGAAAAGTTGTTATTAAGCAATGACTATCCTATTGAATTCATAAAACAAAATATACAATTTCACATTAATAAAATCAAAAACAATAGAAGCAATAACCAACCAAATTAAAAAATTAACCGCCTTAGTTATTAGTTATTAATTTCTATAAATTATCACAAATTTTACACTCTTATAATATTCAAACAGTACCATTAGTACAAAAATTTGCAACTCCATAATTAAATTAGGCAAAGACTGTACTAAAAAACTAGAACACGCAAATGTTGTCTATAAATTTAAATGCAAAAATTGCCCTGCCTCTTATGTTGGTGAAACGAAGCGTTCTTTAAAAACTAGGATGAATGAACATAGAAATAATAAAAATCCAGATTCAGTGATTAATCAACATGTATCTCTTTTTAAACATGCATTTGACTGGGATGGCGTAAAATTTGTAGATAGTGAGTGTAATTACAGCAAGCGTTTGATTTCCGAAATGATACGTCTAACAATTGACAGTAATAATATCAACAAGAAAGAGGATATAAAATTTTTAAATACTACTTATTCGCAGTTCTTAGAAATTTAAACGCCTAATTGACAACCGTTTGACGTTCCCTGTGTTTACACTTGCTACATATATAAACACGACGATATACGCATAATTTAATATATTATTTGTATTCTTCTTGACGCATCGATAATCCGATTAAAGGTACGAAATTAAATCTTTTATTGTCAGTATATTTTTCATGTGTGCGTTGTCAATTGTAATTTAGTTATTTTGTGTCTAATAAATAGCCTGAAGAGATTGGCAGACCCCGACAACAAAACTTTCTTTTTTACAAAAAATGTGTCTTTTTAAGATTTTTTCCTTTGCCTCCGTCAGCTCGTATATAAGTTTTTCAAGATTAACACCATGGAGAGTGATCATGATACATACGACATTAATAAATATTTGACTTGTTTCTGTCTGGAAGGAGAAAAATTAAGCGTGTCAATTGCTATAGAATATAAGATACCGACTGTCGATGACATACCAATCACAGCTAAGCCATATAGATTTTCTCACTCAAAATTGAACTTGATTAACTATAAAGAGAAACAATTAAAGGAGACATAATTGAACTTTCAAGTTCGAATTATACATCATCTGTATTTCTCGAAACAAAGAAGCCTGATATTTAGCGCAACGACCCAAATCAAATCGGATCAGAATTTTACAAGATTTTTCTAAAATTTGTTAACTCAAGAAGATTGACGTAAAACAGCTTTCGCATCTTCCTTGGGTTCAATTTAATTTAAAACAATGTCTATGGGATTGTGTAATTCTCCAGCTACCTTTCAAAGAATGATTGATCGTGTTTTTGAGGGAATGCAAGGAAAAGAAATATTTTTATTTCTTGACGACGTAGTTATATATGCTAAAAACATTGAAAAGCATAATCGGAAGTTAGGCAAATATGAATTTTCAAAGAAAGAAGTAGTATACCTGGGACATGTATTATCACCAGATGGTGTTTTTTCGAAAACAAAATAGTTAAAAGCTTAATTTAAGCTTAATTTAAAAGTTTTAATTTAAGAAATTTACAAAATTTTACAAGATATGCTCCCAAATCTAAATCAAAATAAAACTGAGATCAAATAAATACGATTTGAATAAAAGAAACTCAAATATCTTGTTAAATAGCAATATTTAATTACATACAATTTAACTTCATTTATTAGTGATTCATTATTGATTCTGTGCTAATTTATCACTGATTTCGTACAGATTTTGTACTGATTTAATGCTGATTTATTACTACACTAGAATTGCATTTCACTTTATATTATTATGGTAGTTCATACCTTGTATAGTTTAGATTTTACTTGGATTCAGTACTGATTTTAAACTGTTTTTAAATTGATTTCATACTGAATTTGTACAAAGTCAGCACTGATTTGCCGCTAATTTTTTATTGATTCATTAGGAATTCAGTACTGTGTTTTGGACCACAGCTAGTACTGATTTACTATTGATTTTATTCTAATATTTTCAACAGGGAAGTGTATATTCTTAATTACTAGTATTAGCTGATACGCTCCTGGCCGAGTGAGTAGAAGGGGGAATTCGGTGGTACTAATTGCCACGTAGCGACATACGAGACAGAGCGAAAGACACGCCGGTGTTGATCACAATTACTCGTAACGGCCGCCTAAGTATAATTCTAACTGTGAATATATTATACGATTATTTCATTAACTTTATTCCCGTTATTTATTTCTTCCACACCTTCGTTTCTATCCTCTCAAACTAGCTTAAGGGGGTGCCATACTAGATTATTACCGACCGAGTCAGATGGATACATTATTACACTTAATGAACATATTATGGTTTTATTTGCAAAACGCAAATACAGAAGCACTAGATAATCACATAATACGCGTTAATACGAAGTATTAAGTATTGAAAATAGTCATTTTTCCGTGCAGAAACTTTTTAGGGTGTCCTAGTTGTATTGATCTGGAACTTTGTAGAAAGATATATTACACCATTATCTAGTGCTTCTGTATTTGCGTTTTGCATAATATTGACAAAAAATAAATAGTTTATATTATTGACAAAGTTATCTTAGTACCAATTTCGCCGCTAGAGTGCGCGACGCGCTTAGTCTGTACTTTGTATTGTATACTTAGCGTGGAAGCACATGCGCAAATGGTTGTATATGGCGTTAAATACCATAATTCATACACCGGCCTTATATCAATAAAAGACATATAATAAAAGTCGTGCTTGTGCATTGCAGAATAACGATATTCTTAGCTTATTTAATCGGGGAAACAAAGGAAAACAAAAACGATGAAAAATCAAAACTCGATACGTCGACTTGGTCCTATCGACGAACGTCGCCGATAATCCAGGGACCTAACCTGCGCCGACACTCGAAAATCCGTACCCGTTATAAATATAAAAACGAAAACTAAAAATAATAATTAAATCCGTTTTAAAATGCAAAAAATTACAAAAAGAAATTAATATTGTGTGTTTAATAAAAATAATAATTATACATGGGTATTGTTCACGGTAAACGACACTTTGATAGAATTTAGATAAACTCGTAAAATGCCAAACTAAAATCAAACACTTTTAAAAAAGTGAAAAATTGTCAGCAGGAAGCATAGGCAGCCGGCTCGCACGTCGAGTCGTCGAGTTAGCCGGCCGCGTAGGCTATATTCGACGGTGTGTAAGGCAAGTTATCGATTTTCTCGGGGATTAAATCGATTTAAATATCTCTCGTTTGACTAAACAAAATAGCAATGGGTTTTTTTATATTGATAAAATCCAAACAATATTTATATTAATTATTTACTAATATATATTTTAAAAACAATAAAAACAAAAACAAAAAATAATAGTTAATTCCGTTTTAAAATGCGTAAAAATACAAATAATATTAATATTGTTTAATTATAAAAATTATAATTATACATGGTTATTGTTTATGCAAAACCACACATTCATAGACTTTAGATAAACTCGTAAATTGACAAATAAAAATCAAGTACGTTTAAAAAAGCAAATATTGTCAGCTGGAGGCCTAGGCGGCCGGTTCGCGCGTCGAGTCGTCGAGGCAGCCAGCCGCGTAGGCTATATTCGTCGGTGTGTAAGGCTAGAAATCATTTTTCCTGGGGGATTAACTCGATTTAAATATCTGTCGATTGACTAAACAAAGTAGCAATGGGTTTTGCTATAAATTGACAAATTATAAAAATTATTTATATTTATTATTTACTGATAAATAATATTTATTCATAATAATATTCATAAAGTGAAAATTGCCAAAAATATTTAAATTGTTTATTTAATAAAAAAAATATTAATTATATCTGGTTATCTCGTTAATACAAAACCAGATATATATATATATATATATATATATATATATATATATATATTGATTAAATATATATTTGTTAAAATGAAGCAGACAATGAATAATTAATAGCCGTTTCAATGTGTGAAAAATTACAAATAATATTTATATTGTCGATTTAATATAAATTAAAATTGTGCATGGTTATTGTTTGTACAAAACTACACATCTATAAACTTTAAATATATTCGTAACATGATAAACAAAAATCAAGGTCGTTTAATGGAGTGAAAAATTGTCGGCCGGAGGCCTACGCGGCCGGCTCGCGCATCGAGTCATCGAGTTAGCCGGCCGCGTAGGCTATATTCGTCGTTATGTGAGGTTGAATATCGCATAATTTAAAAAATTTCACGTATTATTTAAATTATTTGATAATAATTGTTTTTAATTAATTCTGATAGTTATGTAGTAGATTGCTATGCATTAACAGATGCTATACAAATTAGTAAAAATTAATAGGAAATCACGGCCTTTTATCAAGTCGCGAGTGTCGATAGAACGGGTTGCGTCGGTCTCTTGTTCGACTAGAGTCCGTGCGCGCATGCGCAGTTGTGCTTCCCGCGTCGATACTAGTGAGGTTCACGTCGCTCGTGACCGTTTCAGCTGGATAACAAAACGGCTTGTAAACATTGTTGTGTTTTTTCGTGATCATTGTAGTATATGGTGAAAATTTGGAAATACTGGATGTTGATTTTTCTGACTACATCAATGTTGCCGAGTTCATACAATTACTCTTGTATGAGGTAAATACCCAGCTATCCAGTGTTTGATGGCGTTCGACTTAAAGGTTATGTTTGATACCCAAGGAACTGCAAACAAATCATGTGTGATGGATGTCGGGTTATCTTGTAGGTGAGAAATTAACTGATTGACCGTATTTATGAGAGTTGTGTTTATAGGTTAGGTTGCTGTTTTTCTCTTCAATTATTGCATTGATCATCTTCTATTTGTATGAATGTTTAGTTCATGTACAAATACTTTTTAGATACTTCCAGGTTGGCGTCAAAGTGCATTTGTACATCCCTGTCAGTAGTCGGATCCGGATTGAAATTCATTTGGTCTTTCTTAATCCAGGGAACCTCCTGTTACTAATAGATAGCTATGACAGCCATGAAATTTTCGAATTAACAGTAGACCTATGATGTCATTGTATTCTCTAGCTAATGCTGAATACAATTGCCAATTGGACCTCGAACAGCTGTCTATAATAGCAATGGAATTTCCATCTAACTGCTGGTTACAGTAGCCATAGAATCTCTACCTGTGAGTTGGTTACTGTCCATATTTACGTCCACTAATCATCTACCAAACCCAAGTACTTCAATTAATGCAACGGCTTTTGTCTATATTAGTAATTAAGCAGTCCATATACGAGAAATTTCAGGTACTCCTTGCATACACATAATAATGGTTATGTTTGATTGCATACATATTATTGTCTTTGGAAATAATACCCAACGCCAAACCATACAATCAAATTATGTGTGAAGGATGTAGGACTATCTTGTGAGTGAAAAATTAACCGATTGACCGTAATTATGAGAGTTGCGTTTGTAGATTAGGTTACTGTTCTTACTCTTCAATTATTGCATCGGTTTCCTTTTATATGTGTGAATGATTAGTTCATGTAAAAAATCTTTTTAGGTACTTCCAGGTTAATGTCTAAGTGCATTTGTACATCCCTGTCAGTGGTCAGATTAGGATAAAAGTTTAGTACAACATTCTTAGAATCTTCCACTAAATGCAGACTGCGATGACAATGGATCCTTTATTTATCTGCTGTCTACTCGCCAACTAGTCCTGCATCTAACTACTGTTTGCGATGCCCATATGAACACCAGCTAGCGCTTAGCTACGATGCCAACATAAATTTTTATTAAGCAGATTTGGGTAAAATAAGGTAATTCATATAATGATTGCATTGAACAGCATATCAGACGTAGAAAACGAAAGCATAAAAAGTGTAGTAATACAGTCAAAACCGTTTTACTAAAAAAAAATACATATAGCAATAGTTGTTAAATTGATTATTGTAATAATTTTGGTTTCAAAATTCCTGCATCGTCTGCGTATCAAAATGCAGAAAACGATTGCATGGAAAATGTATAGCAGTAGTTGTCAAAATGATTATTGTATAATTTTATGGTAACAATTCGTACATCGCCTGCCTAACAAAATGCGGAAAACGATCGCATAGAATTATGTATAACAATAGTTGTATAATTGATTATTGTAATAATTTTTGGTTTCAAAATTCCTGCATCGTCTGCGTATCAAAATGCAGAAAACGATTGCATGGAAAATGTAGTAATAAATGTCAAATTATGTTTGTAAAAATTAAGTTTCAAAATTCCTGCATCGTCTGCGGATAAAAATGCAGAAAACGATTGCATGGAAAATGTATAGCAGTAGTTGTCAAAATGATTATTGTATAATTTTATGGTAACAATTCGTGCATCGTCTGCCTAACAAAATGCAGAAAACGATTGCATAGAATTATGTATAGCAGTAGTTGTATAATTGATTATTGTAATAATTTTTGGTTTCAAAATTTCTGCATCGTCTGCGTATCAAAATGCAGAAATCGATTGCACGGAAAATGTAGTAATAAATGTCAAATTATGTTTGTAAAAATTAAGTTGTAAAATTCCTGCATCGTCTGCATATCAAAATGCAGAAAACGATTGCATGGAAAGTGTATAGCAATTGTTGTCAAAAAGATTATTGTAAAAATTATGATTAAAATATTCATGCTTCGTCTGCATATTTTATGTAAAATTATGCAATCTACAAAGGTAATTTATGAATGAATATGATAGCTGGAATGTACTATTGGCGCCATCTACTGTGAGGTTATAGATTACTATAATTTTTCAACGGATAATGGCGCTGCTAGTACATTGCAGCTTACTACATTACCGACGCTTCGTCGATAGTTTTTCACTATGGCACCTCTTTAAGTATTTGATAGATTTATTAGAAAACTGATTATTTTATTTGTATTAAATAAAGGGTTGCGACAGCTGGATTTCAATCTAAAGATCTCAGATTGCTATACTGATCTTTGCTAATTGATTCAAGCACTGGTGTGAAATTTATTTATATCAGTGAAAGTATTTACAATCACATTACATAACTTAATTAGCTTTACAATTAATCCATACAAAAAAGAGTGTTACACTAAACAAAAAGTTATAAATCATTATATGATAAATGAATTTATTGATCTTTACAAGCCAAAGAAACATTCCTCACATCTCAAGTAAGGCGGACTGTATTAATACCAGCCACTTTAGAAACCTCACAGGATGAGTGTTCGAAAAAAGACTAAGACAAGCTAAGTCAATAAAAATGTAAAATTTAATTGCTTGTAGTATAAAATTAATTAAAACTTAATAAGACGGAAAAAAAAAATTAAAAAATTTTGTATTTCGCCCTGAGTATGCCTGGTGGGCTCATCAGTAGAGTCCAGGCATCTCGTCTCTAGATACAAATGACAGATATAAATTTTTTTTTTTTTTATTTTATTTTTTTTTTTTTGTAAGTGCGTTAGGGGGCTGCCTGTTAATATGTGGCACTTATTTAAGTTTGCTATCGGTAGGGCATATATACCCCATGTCTTCCTCGTCAGGTTTTCAAAAATTTTTATATCTGTCATTTGTATCTAGAGACGAGATGCCTGGACTCTACTGATGAGCCCACCAGGCATACTCAGGGCGAAATACAAAATTTTTTAATTTTTTTTTCCGTCTTATTAAGTTTTAATTAATTTTATACTACAAGCAATTAAATTTTACATTTTTATTGACTTAGCTTGTCTTAGTCTTTGTTCGAACACTCATCCTGTGAGGTTTCTAAAGTGGCTGGTATTAATACAGTCCGCCTTACTTGAGATGTGAGGAATGTTTCTTTGGCTTGTAAAGATCAATAAATTCATTTATCATATAACTTAGGGTGTACAAAAGCAATAAATTCTCGAATTTTTCTAATAGTTGGAAAATTCAAATTTTAAAAATATATAAATCATTATAATGAAAAAGTAATGCTTTATTATATTTTCTAGAGGTTTGGAGACACTACAGGTAGATAGACGCGCCTCAATATTTTTCCAGAATGTAAATCTTAATGAAATGGTTATGTGCTTGGAGGACTTAATAAATTACTTTGCGCAACCAGATGATGAGATGGGTAAGACAATTTATAATTACGTATGTAGTTGAAAATCTTATATCTTATAATATAATAAAGCGGATCTCAAATTATTCATTGGGTGCAGACGTTCCTCTTTTCAGCGTATGCATTTCCTTTGCTTACTGAATATTGACGCTTGGTTGGTCGATATGTTAAAAACATGTTAGAAGTATGTTTTGACGATGTCTACAGTCCAAATCTCGTATTTTTAGAAAATGTCCTTATGTGCATCGTATGTCTGCGTGATTCGGGAAAACGGATTCGTTTTTGTGTTTTAGTCAATTTTCGATATTTCAAAAATTTATTTTTGAAAATGTTGGATGTTTCAGATGATATTTTTCAATTGAGACAAAATGGGTTATATTATATAAAGAATAGAAAAAACTCTATATATTTGAAACTTCAATCAGTCGAATAAACTGAAAAAAATCACATTTATTATCAATAGATTAAAATCTTGAGTTTGTACACTTTTGCTTTCTCACAGAAGAAGCATTGTAATAATAAAATTTTTCGACTCGCTAAAAACAAGTTATAAGTATATTTTAACATGTCAGGAATCGAAATCAATGCGTGCGTGTATGTATGGGTGTGTTCAGTATTTTCGAAACTACTCGATCAATATCGTCCAGCTTGCGTGTATAATCTGATTTTTATTTTCCGAATTCCGGAAAAGACTTTGGTTATTTATCTCCCAAATATAGTTTTTGTTTTAAAAACAATTTTCGATTTATGAAAAATTAATTTTTCAAAAATGTTGATATTATTTTTTTTTAATTAGACCAAATGTACTTCATAAAGAATAAAAAAATCTATCCGATTAATTTTTGATTGACTAATTATCTCTATTAGTTTTTCTTGTTATTTAAAATAAATTATTTTTTTTTTAATATTTTATATTTTAGATATTAATAAGTCAAGTGTGATGAAAAAAATTGATGATGAAGAAACCTTCTAATGGCCATACTGTAAAAATTTCAAGTAATTATATCGACTAATTTTGTTTTAAAAAAAATTAAAATGTGAAAAAATTGGGGTTTTTATGTCGAAAGTTATCGGAAATAAAGCATTCTATTCACTTAAAATTTTAAAAAAGAATAGTCTTTTTGGTAGTTTCGATCCCTATTGTTTTTCAGGTAACATATCTATAATTATCTAAGATCTAATGTTTTTCAGTTCAAAATATCTATAATTACCTAAGCTTTAAAGAAGAAAATATTTAAAGAAAAGTAAAAAAGATATATTTTTTATATTTTTAATTGATGTGATCCAAAATTTTCTGTGCTAGTTGATGAAAAATTCCATTTCATTGTTCACAATATTCTTATAATGAAGAAAAATTCTTGGAATATTTGAAACAGAAGATTAAGAATAATATTAATTAAGAATTGGCAAAATGACCTTTATTTTTCTATTTTAATAATATTATTATTATATTTTTCATATAGATGCACTTCTTTATTACCCAAATACTTTAATTTTTTTTTACAATACAAAGAATGTTTTTTACAATTTTTTACAATAAGAAAAGAATAATATTTTTCGAAATGTTATAACATATTGTTTTAAATAATTAAATAATATTATATTGGAGTAATATATTACATACAGGATCGTCATGTTAATTTGTGGACGCTACGTGCCAATTAATTGGCAGCGGTTTTTTTATTATAATTAAATTTCGCGGTAAAATTGTAGTAGTGCCACCTACTTCGAACGTGTGATAAAGTTTCGTTATATACGCGTAACGCGATCGCGGACGTCGCAGTCGTAGCGGATGTAAGTACGCGGTATCTCTATACTCGATCGATAATAAAACTCGTAACCATTTTTAAACCATCTAATCACAGAAAGTTACATTGAAATTGCAGATTAATGACACTCTTCTCTATATAAAACCATTGTCAGCGACACACGGTAAAATATGTAATAAAAAATGTTACACAATAGAAACAGTCCAAAAAATTATAAAAATATTTCATGAAAGAAAAGAAAAAACAAAAAATTTCTTAATCAACGAAAAGAAAAAAATAATTGATCGATTAATGTATTAAAAAAAAAAATTTGTGTTGTAAAAAATTGGAATTTCCAAGATCGATTACTCGCGTGGTATAGTTTTTTAGAGAAAAATATCACTTACAATATATACATATATATATATATATATATATAACAATGTAGGTACACACTGCGACTGCACGTTATAACGTAAGGGTAACACGAGAAAATAGGAATTCTACTAAGCCCTGTATATATGTATATAGAGCGGTCAGTAGAGAAATCGCGAGCGCCGCGAGTCGGCAACTCGGTGACACAGAGTTTGGAGCAATGGCGACGGTGTTGCGCGAGTCCTTACGAGGCGCGCGGTGCCACTAGATAGACGACGATACACACACACAGAACGCAGCAAAAGAGCGAGCGCGAGAGAGAGACAGAGAGGGAGATAGATAGATAGATATAGCGAGGGAGGGAGAGAGCGTCAATATTCAGAGTTTATACTTTATGGCAGTTAACTTGATCTCGAGGGGCTCGTTTGGCGATATACGGATAGTGTTTTTTATGCCTGAGTCTTTGGAGCTGATACAAATTAATTTGAATATTTGCTTATGACATCTAGGCGGGATCATCTCCAGCTTTAATGACCATAGTATGTGAGGTAGTAAATACCTCACATAATAAAATAATATGAAAAACTTTGTCGTTGTTCAGTACCTGAAACAAATATATATAATATTAATATAGGTAACGAACCAAAGATACTATTATTGAAACAACTTACCTAACACAGGTAATGCACGGGCATTACCTGTATTTAATGTTGTTGATACCTCCTCCTGGGTCAAGGGAAAACTCCTGCTTGGCTACGTAGCGACTCCTTGGCACTGGCTCCTGCTGGTCCTGGGCCTCGTTACCTGTAAGGAAAATTAGAAATTAGAATGATATTGAATTATGTAATGGTTTAAACTAAATAAGGAAGTGTTTATAATAAATGTAGTATGTAGGAGAGGTTAGAGGTAAGGTTGACATGTGGTATTAGAGAGGTTAGGAAAAAGTAAATAATGAATAACAAGAAATCCTGACCATTTTCATTACCGAATTGTTTAAATAAATAAAAGGAAAGGATGGGAAATAATAGAAGTGACTTGGTTTGTTTTATGTGTTGGAGAGAGAAGAATAAACAAATAGCACTTACCGTAAACGTCGAGCTTGTTGAAGACAAGAGAGGTTACTCGCTGTTGGTGATGGAAGATGATGGAGACGCTGACCCGCACGAACAACACCTCCGGATGACGGAAGCTCCTTCCCTCGTAGACGTAGTCGCCGTGAAGTCGTACTAGGTCCGGATTGCCACATAAACGCCGAGTACTCGTAAACATGAAAGTGAGAACGACGGAGAGAGAATAGACTTGCGTGCGAAGCAGTACTGCCGTATGCGTGTACATAGGCGGCGGCGGAGAGGGGGGAGTCACTCGCTTGCACCACGAGGACTACCGAGAGAGCGCGCCGGCGCAATGAATCGCGGGACTCTCTCGGACTCAACTCCCGTGCGTAAGAGAGAGGGGAGAAGAGTGCGAATTGCACAAGTGGAGGCGCCAGCCCAGCTAACACTTGGGACTGACGATAATATTCGCACCGCTAAATTCGAATGGATAGTACGAAAGGAATAAAGGTGGCAGTAGGATCGATAACACCTGTTGACCCGCCAATAATGGGAAAACGGGTGCCATGTTCAAATGAAGGAAGTTGACAGCGCCGCGGGTTAGCCTTGACGGAAAATTAGGAAAAAGGAAGATGAAAGCGGAAAAAGGAGGAGAGGATAATTACTAGCTGATCCGTTAAAAGAGACGTCGGTGTTTTTCTATAGTTATCAAGTATTATTTTTGGAAGTTTTTTGATTACTTGGATTATTGTTGTAGTGAGAATAGATATCGCTGGAAAGATTCGCAGTCGTGATTTTGGAGATAAACATTTTCCAGGAGATTGAGAGATTGAGGAAGTCTTATAGGAAATATAATTATTTTGGAACTATCTGATTGTGAGGACTCGCGTGCAGTAAGTGGACTTTCCGCCGGCCACGTTTATTTCGTTGATGTACTAATTGTTCGTGTATGGATTATTTTCGGTATCGCGACTAGATTTGATGGAGAACTAATATCTCAATTATTAATTATAAAATTTTAATTAAATAAATTGTCGTGATTTGTGATTTCGAATTAGTGTTATCATTTTTCCTATGTTGGTTGAAATTCGCGACTTCGTCTGTAAAATTTGAATTTGTAAAGTTATGTTGTGATAAAAAGTGAAATAAATAAACAGTTAATTACTCCTTTACACGGACTATTGAACTTATTCCTTTTTGTGTAATTTCAATTATTCCCCCTTTGGTTGTGATTAATTATTAGGAAAGGATTTAGTTGGTCCCGCCATTTTCTCGTCGGCGAGACAAGGATTCACGGCACAGGTAAGAAGTTCGTGCACGAGTTGAGTCGGCCATTTTAATAGGACGAAAAACAAATATCAGTTACCCCATTTATTTAAATATATATATATATATATATATATATGGGAGATTCCATGTGAAGCGATCCAGTTAAAAAATAGAATTTTGTTTTAATGTATGGAATCAGTAAAAAACTACTTGAATAGAGTGTAGCTAAATTTTTAGACCTGAATTACAATTAGTACCAAAGCTGTAGCCAATAAAAAAATCGAATTTTTTGAAAAAATTGACTTTTTGGCCATGTTTATCACTTAATAACTCAAAATCTAACAATTTTTTCTTATATACATTAAATTTGAAAAAGTTTATTAATTTCAAGAAGAATCAGTTGAAATATTTCATTTATATTATTTTAAAACTTTGTATATAGTTATAATCAATAAAAACCTTTATAATAAAAAAAAGGGTTGTATGATCAAAAATATTTTATCCATCCAAAAATCTAATTCATCGATGATTAATTACCTTCAAAATAATGCAAAGTTTGAGTGCGGCAGAGCATTTCAGACCAAGTTATGGTGTTTTTAGTCAAATTTCTTAAAAAAAGAGAGCGAATGCATTTTATGAATAAAACAGACTATCCGTATACTTGCATTCAAACAATATGAAACTATTATTCCTTAATATTACTAAAATATACTATTTATTGTGGGTTACTGATACTTTTTAATCTCTAAGTTGCTTACAAACACATAACAGTAGGTATAAGCAGTTATACCTGTTATATACTTGGATAAATACCTGAAACTTTTTATAATTCCAATAAATCCAATTATATAACAAGTATAACTAAAAGTATCAGACTTAAATAAAAACTAAACAAAAGTATCAGTAACTAACAATAAATAGTATATTTTAGTAATATTAAGGAATAATAGTTTCATATTGTTTGAATGCAAGTATACGGTTAGTCTGTTTTTTTCATAAAATGCATTCGCTCTCTTTTTTAAGAAATTTGACTAAAAACACCATAACTTTGTCTGAAATGCTCTGCCGCACTCAAACTTTGCATTATTTTGAAGGTAATTAATCATCGATGAAATAGATTTTTGGATGGATAAAATATTTTTGATCGTACAACCCTTTTTTTACTATAAAGGTTTTTATTGATTATAACTATATTCAAAGTTTAAAATCATATAAATGAATATTTCAACTGATCTTCTTGAAATTAATAAACTTTTTTAAATTTAATGTATATAAGAAAAAATGGTTAGATTTTGAGTTATTAAGTGATAAACATGGCCAAAAAGTCAATTTTTTCAAAAAATTCGATTTTTTTATTGGCTACAGCTTTAGTACTAATTGTAATTCAGGTCTAAAAATTAGCTACACTCTATTCAAGTAGTTTTTTACTGATTCCATACATTAAAACAAAATTCTTTTTTTAACTGGATCACTTCACATGGAATCTCCTGAATTACAATTAGTACCAAAGCTGTAGCCAATAAAAAATCGAATTTTTTGAAAAAATTGACTTTTTGGCCATGTTTATCACTTAATAACTCAAAATCTAACAATTTTTTCTTATATACATTAAATTTGAAAAAGTTTATTAATTTCAAGAAGAATCAGTTGAAATATTTCATTTATATTATTTTAAAACTTTGTATATAGTTATAATCAATAAAAACCTTTATAATAAAAAAAGGGTTGTATGATCAAAAATATTTTATCCATCCAAAAATCTAATTCATCGATGATTAATTACCTTCAAAATAATGCAAAGTTTGAGTGCGGCAGAGCATTTCAGACCAAGTTATGGTGTTTTTAGTCAAATTTCTTAAAAAAGAGAGCGAATGCATTTTATGAATAAAACAGACTATCCGTATACTTGCATTCAAACAATATGAAACTATTATTCCTTAATATTACTAAAATATACTATTTATTGTGGGTTACTGATACTTTTTAATCTCTAAGTTGCTTACAAACACATAACAGTAGGTATAAGCAGTTATACCTGTTATATACTTGGATAAATACCTGAAACTTTTTATAATTCCAATAAATCCAATTATATAACAAGTATAACTAAAAGTATCAGACTTAAATAAAAACTAAACAAAAGTATCAGTAACTAACAATAAATAGTATATTTTAGTAATATTAAGGAATAATAGTTTCATATTGTTTGAATGCAAGTATACGGTTAGTCTGTTTTTTTCATAAAATGCATTCGCTCTCTTTTTTTAAGAAATTTGACTAAAAACACCATAACTTTGTCTGAAATGCTCTGCCGCACTCAAACTTTGCATTATTTTGAAGGTAATTAATCATCGATGAAATAGATTTTTGGATGGATAAAATATTTTTGATCGTACAACCCTTTTTTTTACTATAAAGGTTTTTATTGATTATAACTATATTCAAAGTTTTAAAATCATATAAATGAAATATTTCAACTGATTCTTCTTGAAATTAATAAACTTTTTTAAATTTAATGTATATAAGAAAAAATGGTTAGATTTTGAGTTATTAAGTGATAAACATGGCCAAAAAGTCAATTTTTTCAAAAAATTCGATTTTTTTATTGGCTACAGCTTTAGTACTAATTGTAATTCAGGTCTAAAAATTTAGCTACACTCTATTCAAGTAGTTTTTTACTGATTCCATACATTAAAACAAAATTCTTTTTTTTAACTGGATCACTTCACATGGAATCTCCCATATATATATATATATATATATATATATCGAAGTTATTATTATTTGTTGTACGTAGTGTACGGGATTCCCTATATTTATGTAGGAAACGCTAAGTCACAAGTGTATCAGCAGTGATGGCATTAACAGTTCATTACATTGTGACCGAGAGAGTGTGTTTTTAATATAATAACTTTGGTTTTATGACTGCTTAGTCAATTATATATTGACGTATTATTTTTAATTTTGCGTAGGCGAAGAAGTCGTAACTTTATTATATTCCTTATTTTATGTATTTTTCTTCAGTAATTAAGCTACATTGTATGAGCATTATACGTTATATTATGTGTTGAAAGTTAGGTTAGACAAAGACATGCTCGCTTCAAGGTCGAACAGCGTTGTTTTATATTTGTCCGTTAGATGGCGATAAAAGTACTGTTTTGAATATTGATACTTTGCATACTAAACATTTTAATTTATATCTTAGCGTCATAATTGTTATTCTCAGTTTAATTACGTATCTATTAATAGTACTGCTTTTAATTGCATATTTTATAGTCCTTATGACTAATTTTAGTACCGAACATTTACAATTGATTTGAATGCACACAATTTGTGAATCGAAAGTTACAGGTTGGCACTCTCTATTTTTATTGTGGACGTTGACTATCTAGATGCCCTTAAATTATAAACCAAGTGTTATTACTTGCTTTAAGTGCTCCAAAAGTATTTCTATAGGTTTACGAGTTTGCGAAGTTTGAAAAAAGCAAACCATCGTATATTCTTGAAGAGATGGAATCTTTCTAAAATCGTTTTTATTCCGTGTTTTTTTAAATTAAGAGACATTTTTTCGTGAACCCCCTTTGAGTAAGGTAAAATGAGAATTTGTTTATATTTAGTAGTGTACATATTAATTTGCAAAATAATTCTAGAAATAAACAAGAAGACTCTATTAAATTAAATAAGCAGTATTCACACATTACATTTAAAATGAAAGCATATTAAATTAAGTTTGATGTATTGTGTGTTATGAGAATAAACTAGTGCATCATCAATAGAAAAAATGTAAACATTGGCTCGCTCGCGATTCATCACTGTATATAAGAGAGTGCGAATCGTCTTGCTCTTATATAGTCGAAATTTTTGTCGTGTATACACCAATTTGACGTTTCCTTGTTTACAATGTGGAAAAAGAAACAAAATTTTAAATCGAGTTTCGACGAATTTTTATTGTATACTGTCTGCGATATAGATATTAGAAGGTATTATTTTCAATTTAATTTTATTATATTCAATTTTTTTTTATTTTTATCCAAGATGCATTTAAATTACTGTAAATAAATTTTCAATCTAAAGAGCCTGGATTGATCAGTGAAACATTACTAAGAGAAAAAAATGTGTTTATGTTTTCTTCTTACCTTCACTTTGACTAATTTACATACTTGAAAAGAGACAATTTATTAATATCCTTAATAACAAATCTTATCTTGCTTATCTTGCTTATCTTTGATACCACTCGTAATATTACCGTAGACCTTTTGAATTTTTCGAACTCCGATAGTAGTACTATTAGTAATTCTATTACTGTTGCAAATAGGAAACCGTATAAAATGACCTGGAAATCACTTACGACATCGCAACAATTTGCTTTCTTTTTCATATGCTAAAACAAGTTTGAAGCAATTTATTAGAGGAAAACCAAGATTTGGATTGAAAACGTGGACACTGTGTACTAGTAGTGGTTGTCTCTTGGCTTTGGGATTTATATTGTGGTAAGAATCAAATTGAAACGAATGTACTGATGAAATACGCGTTAGGTAGCAAAGTCGTAATGAATTTAATTTAGAACATGTATCATGTTTACTTTGACAACTACTTTCAAGTTTGGATTTGATTTTACACTTGCAAAAAGTAGGATTACAAGCTACGAGTACCATCAGAAATGATAGTCAAAGTAAAAAACGATATTAGTAAAAAGGCAGAAAGAGGAACATGTGCATCTAAAAATGATCGAAATAATAGAATAAATTACATCACGGTAATGGACTTGAAACCGGTGTCTATAGCATCTAGCGCAGCAGGTACAACTCCATCTCACCCGATAAAGCGTTATAGTTATAATGAGCATGAAAAGAAAGATATAGCATTTTCGAATGCTTTTCATATTTATAAAAAATTTATTGGAAGAGTTGATACTTATTATGCTCACTGTAGCAATTTATTACCTAGTATTAGAAGTAAGAAATGGGCATGGGTGATTTTTATACGTTTAATTCAAGAATCTATCACTAATCGCGAGTGCTTCTTCGTTTGTTTTTCACTTCGGATCACCTTTGTATGTTTGGTTTCATTGGTTCATGCTTCTCCGAAACGTCGGTAGCAATTAATGTTTTGATTTACTATCGACCTCTCTCACTTTACCCATTACTGGAATAACGCTGGAAAACGAGCCCGGAATTCTTTGTAATTAAAATAAAATTATTTTCAAAACAATCGTTTTTGACTATTTCATTACCCTCATTCTTTCTAATCCGATAAACCAAAGTCGCTAAACGAGTTCCGAATATTTCACGAATTAGAAAAAAAAAATTTTATTACATTTAAATAAATTTTATTGATTTTATTACATTTCTCGCTTATGTAGCTTTATGGAAAAAAAAGTTTTTCCTAACTCCGTGCACAAAATTCGATTTTGCGTTTGAGTGCGCATGCTAGTACTTTCCCACACTAGAATGCAAAACGGTTTATTTTGCGCCCTAATGCGAAAAATGTTTTATTTTGCGCACTAGTCCGGGAAATAATATTAGAATAGGTATCGTATAGGCTATATATTTTTTAACAATCATATAATATAATTTTAAATTGTTTGTTACACGCGATCAACGCAGTTCGAGATACATATTTATTTTTCTCTGGATTTACGTATTTGTATCTTTATTAACATATTAAAAGGGAAAGAGACATAAAAGTTCAGAAAGAGAAAAAGATAGAAGGTAAATAATCATTACCGGGCCTTCGTTTAAAATGCATTAATATATTTATGTTGAAAAAATTGTATAGAAAATCATCGATACCCATATATAGTTATCGAATTTTGCGCAGTTCATTAGGAAAAATAGTATACGATACACGTGCACATAGGTGACTCCCACGCTCGTCTTTTTGCAATCCTCGCTTCGCTCGGGCGACAAATCCGCCTCTTGTGAGAATTACCTATTTTGCGCACTTGTATCGTAATGTACTATTTTCATTCCTTGCTTATAGGGAACGATGAGTCATCTATTTTATTACATTACTCGTTCATAAGGCCATATAAGGAAATCAATTTTATCGCTTTTCTTGCTTGCTGGGTAAGAAGCGACATTGATTTAAAAACATTTCTCGCTTACGGGGCCGTAAGGGAAATTTATTTTATTCCACTTCTCGCTTATGGGGTTATATGCAAATATAATTTTTTTTACTCCCCGCTTCGGGGTAAAATGAGTCATTAGTTTGATTGAATTTCTCGCTTATGAGGCTATATTAGATAATTATTTTTATTGCATTTTTTGCTTGCTGGGTAAGGGGAATCATTGAATTCGTTGCATTTATCGCTTATGGTGCCATATGGGGAAATAATCTTGTTGCATTTCTCGCTTGCGGGGTACGATGAGTTATAAATTTTATTGCATATCTTGCTTATGGGGACCATGTAAAATACTAAATTTATGAATTTCTCGGTAAATGGGTAGATAACAAATTAATGTTTCTAATTTATTTACACACGGTGAGTAAAAACTTCCCCTATTTTTGGAAAATATAATTTAAGCAAAATAAGTTTGAGGCAAGAGATCAGGGTTTGGAAATAGCATTCCAATAAAGACCATGATCATAACCTTGTCCGTCACCTTTAAGATCATTTAGAAGTCAATTCAAAAGTTTGATATGGAATCGTATAATTTTTTCCGGAAATCGAAAAAACAAATAAAATAATTTTGTGCATGACCTTAGCGATAACCCTCCAGATTATTTCGAGTACAATTTAAAATAATCTGCACCATGACCTCTCATTACCTTCAAATTCATCGAGAGGTAAAACTACTTGATTTAAAGGAAATAGTTAATCTGTTTCGAAATTTTGTAATTGACCTCACGTGACCTTGAAATAAATGCGATGTCTGGCCAAGGTCAAGTGTAAAATTGTTTGATGTTATTATTTATAATAAAATTACGTCGAAATAACCTTGAAGGTCATGGTAAAGGTTTTGCTCAAAGAAATTTTTGTCGTTCTTTCCATTTTCGGAGACAATAAAATACGGTATAATTTCAAATTTTTAAGTTGACTTCTAGTTATTGGATTGATATTTTCAAACTCTGACACTATTGTCCCAAACTTTTTTGTGTTTGAGCAGTATTTTCGAAAATAAAGCAAAAGTTCCAATTTTTCAATCACCGTGCATAAATAAATATAAAAAAAATTAATTTTTTTTTTTTAATTAATTTTCATTATAACCCCATAAAGAAGTAATGCAATATATCAATGACTCATATTACCCAGACGGCTACAAATGCAATAAAATCTATTACCGAAATTACCCCGTATGCTAGAAATGATATAAAATTATTTTTCCATATGTTTCAATAAGCGAGAAATGCGATAAAATCAATTACTCATATTACCCCGGGAGATACAAATGCACTTGTATCAATTGCTTATCTTAACCCGTAAGCGGGGCATGAAATAAATTTATTTTTCCATATGAGCCCATGAGTTAGAAATTAAAAAGGAAAATTAATTTTCCAGTGGCCCCATAAGCGAGAAATAATTTAAAATAAATGGCTCATCTTCCTCCGTAAGCGAGGAACGCAATAAAAAATTTTAATTTATATGACACCATAAGCTAGATATACAATAAATCGAATGACTTATCTTACCTTTTAAACGCAGAATGCAAAAAATCATTGACTCATCTTATCTCATAAGCGGGGAATACAATGAAATTATTTTCCTATATGACCCCATAAGCAAGAAATACAATAAAATAAATTTCCCATATGGCACTATAAGTAAGAAATACAACGAAATCAATGATTCATCTTACCCAGCAAGCAAGAAGAGCAACAAAATTAATTATTTTAATGGCCTTATAAGCTTGAAATGCAATAAAATTAATTTTTCATATGTACCCATAAGTTAGAAATGAAACGAAATCAATGCATCATATTACCTCGCGACCAAAAATGCAATTAAATAGACGTATCATAACAAACTAATTAATTGTATTTTACCGTTAAAATACATTATAATTTACCTTACCATTCGACGAATTCCAGCAATACGAGCGAACGTTATCGTAATGTTTGCATCGGCTCGGTTTCAGACACTACTTAACATTTTTGGTAGAGCAGACATGTAACGGCCGTCACAACGCGGGAAACATTCGTTTTTAAAAAAGGTATTGCTTTTAGCTTTTTTCTAAACCTTTCCTTAAAAGATTGGATTGAGGCGTGGTTGCCTTTTTTCAATCTTTTAAAGGTTATAGCATATGAAACATATGACAAGCATAATATTTTCATCTGAAATTTTTTAGTAGGTTCAGCACAAGAAATTAATTAATTTCCTTGGGACAAATATTATACGTTTAATTTTATAGTCTAATTATTATTATTGCTGCTATCATTTAAAATCACGAGTTTATTTGTTTTTAACCATTTTTTTATCGGCATCTTTATTTTGTAAAAATTGTTTTCTTTGTTATTATTAAATAATTTTCGGCTTGGTTAATAGCTAACAGCTAAGCCTACGACTCCATGTCACTAATACCTCAAGTTTATTTATTCTTAACCTTTAGAGGACGGGATGACCCGTATACGGGCCAGGGACAAGATTTTTGAAAAAGTCATCAAATATTTGCAAGAAACGACCTATAAGAATCTGACATAAGTTTTGGAGAATTTAAAATTAATTTTAATTTATTAATTTAAATTAATTTTCGTAAAATTTGTTATATATCGATTTTTGGTATAAGTTTTTAATCGTGGTGCACGCGTTGTCTGTTATTTCTTATTCATCTTGGACATGCCATCTTGAATTTTAAAACGGTTAAATATTACTAATCAGGAACTTCGAGATACCTTCTATACTTATTGGGTACGAATCGGTTGAATTTATGAGTCCAAGAATCAATTTTTATTGAAACTTAAAAAATTAACATTTGTGAGAGAAAACAGTAAACCCAAATCCCCGTCCTCTAAAGGTTAATTGAAATATTCAACGGCTCTTTTGCGCCAGAAGCGATCACTCATGCCATGAATGAGTTTTTAGTTTGTAAGCCTGTCGAGGACCTCTTCTTGCGAGGGGGAGGAGTCAAAGGTCTGGAATTCATTGAGAATTCTATTTGGTAAAGCAACGTATTGAGCTCCTTAAAGGTGAGTAACTCACCGAAAAGGGGAGAAGATGGCAGGATAAATTGCCATGTACCTTATGAGTCCGCGATCAAATCCCACGGATTTTTCAGTTCACGGAGCATGGTATAATGTTCTGCATGCGCTCCGTAGAAGGTAGTCGCATTATAGCTCCATATATCAGTAGGGCACCCTCGTCTACTGGAGAATTCAATGAGAGCGGCCAGAAAGGTGGGAGCTGTAAGGTCACTCACAGCCTTTAGGTAGACTGCTTTGGTACTCGGCAAACAAATACCGCTATAAAGCCGTTTATTGATTGAGAAACTTGACCTTTATTTGTTCTAATGTGGACGGGTACAGCGTAATCTATCCCGACTTTGGAGAACGGTCGGTATTTTCTGACACCTGCTCTTCATAATGCTCTTATCAGTTGCGTAGCGGTTTGTCCCGTTTTCGAATCCAGATCGCACAATTATGCGATAGAATATCGCGTGATAATATGTAAGTGTAACCCCGTCGTGGAGAGTTTCTTGATGTGCCCATCTGATGATAACCGTGGACAGATGTCAATATTTGATAGGGTTAAAGAGTATCTATCGTTGAAGGGGTATGATACCTCTATTAATCGGCCTCCTAATCTCAATGTTCCTTCTTGGTCGAGGACAGGGGCAAATTTCACTAACCGATTCCGCTTGCTCAACGACTTCCCCGTTTCTCGAGCCTGAGTCTCGTGGAATAATACAACCTTTTGTAACCATCGGATGCATGTCAACAACACGTTGTTGAGCTTGGCTGACGTAAGTCTGCAAATCATTAGCAACATGCTAGCTTTGTACTTGAATCCGATAACACCTAAATCGTCGGGTTTATTTAGTGCTGCACTCGTTTAAGAATCGCGCAGGCCCATTCGAGAAAGGAAGTATCAACCACATTAAGCCTAGCCACCAGATGGAAATATGAATGATTTCCTTCGAGATCACGCCCCGAGAGGCTATGTCAGCGGAGTTCTTGGCAGATGGGACGTATCTCTAATTTATGGATCGGGACTGGTTTGAAACTCTGACATCCTGTCGTTTACGGATGTCATCCATCTTGAAGGTTCGGATGCTATCCACGATAGAAAAATCCGAGAGTCAGACCCAGCGTGAATAGACGTGACGGTGCGTTCGAGGTCCATAACGATCTTCTGTATTAGTCGAGAGAGTAAGGTCGATGCGCCAAGTTCCTGTCGCGGTATGGTTACTGTCTTCAGAGGAGCTACTCTCGTCTTGAAAACGAGGAGTCTCGGGGATCAATATATGGTATAGAATGGTATGGTGTTGAGCATCGCATTTATTGCAAGTCTGGTCGGCAGTGCACGCTGAGGCAAGATGACTCTTTCCTATGCATTTGAAACAAAGACCCATGCGGCGTACCGGATGGCGGCGATAATTTACGCCAGAGGAAAGGAATTTCTGACAACTGTCTGGAGTATGTTGTGGTTCATAAATTAAACATCGAGGACGTCGGATATCCTTTACCGATGTTTTTAAAAGAGTAACTGAGTTTCGTCGCTTCGTACTAGATACAAAACTTAATTACGATAATTTATGGCGGATGATGATCGGTGTAAAGAAACCTTTGGTTTAACCGCTTCAGTATCTTTTAGGGCTCGAATCCATCCAAAGAGAAACTCTAGCCTTTCAAAAGATGGAAAACTGTTTTGGTCTGAGGTAGCCTTCTCCCACTCATTTTGAGTCGTCGAATCTAATAACCCAGTTACGTAGAAGACAGATAGGACATCTCAGTGTTCTGTCGGTCGTCCTAAATTCATTAAGGCTTTTCAGCGAGAAAACACTGTGTTCACCAAGCCTTCCAGTTCCCTTGAGCTTACTTTAGAGATCGGCAACATGGAAGTTAAGGCTTCTAAATGTCGGGTGAGTATAAGACGTCGATAATCATATTGTTTGAATATTAACTTCCAAACAACCTCATAATTGTCTTCGGTAATGAAAATTGTCGCCAGGGCTTACTTTTCCTCTCCCACCATTACCGATGTAAAAAATAGAGTTTTTGAACTCCAGAAAGAGAGTGCTTCTGGAGATCATAACAAGAAAATAAATTCTGGAATGGTTCCCACTATTCTTGGCGTCAGGAGAAATGTGGCAATGCAACCATCGGCTGGTGAACCTGTCACCCGGTGTAGGTTTTCACAATTGAAGCCGGCGCTTTTACTTTATCTTGTTTGTCGTATAGGAATCCAAGATTGAATTATATGCGTGTTGTGTTGTTGAGAAAACACTGTGTCTTAAATAATCATAGTTATTCTACTGATACCTGCCGATTATTTTCCCATGATTCTTTTGGAATATTTGCCATTATTCTTGCAAATATTCTATTGCCGACAAATGTAGAACCTTCGTCCATGTTGAGCTTTCGCGTGAAATCCTCCCGGAAATTCATGATCGATAAATGTTGCTGTAAGCAATATAAAACAATTGGTGACATATTTCCCCAAGATTGAAAAATTCCTTTATTTTCCCAATTATTTTGCCAAATTAATTAAAATGTTTTTATCGATAACGCTAAAGCGTTTAAACATTTTATTGTATTTTCATATAAACTTTTATTCTTCAAAACTATCATATGCGTATTTAGCTTGACATTTTACATTAAAATAAATTAGAAAGTATGCAAACTTTAGATTTCTAAAGTAAATATGTTGCTGTATGAGTCATTATTAAAGACATTTTAAGCTTCTGTTCAGGTAAATCAATAAATATACGTATTATATAGCCGAACGAACAAATTTTGATGTTAAAAGCAAGTTCTATTACTCCCCCGTCTACATCCCAACATTTTTCATATGGCTCAATAAGCGGTAAATGCAGTAACATCTATAACTATTATTACCTTGGGAGCTACGAAGGCAACAAAATCAATATCTTATATAACCATGCATGCTAGAAATGCAATAAAATTAATTTCTCATATTGCACTATAAGAAAGAAATGCAACAAAATCAATGTCTCATATTACCACGTGACCAAAGTGCGTCTCCAAACCAAAAATAGATGTCTCATATGAACCCATAAGCGAAAAATTGAATATGTTATTTTCCATATTTATAATTAATTTGTCGTATGTGTTTGTACATTTATAAAAGGATCTCGACAATTTCCTAATATTTGTAATTTTTTGCCGGTTTCGAAAGATATTTTCAATTTAAAAATAAAGCATATTAAAATGTCGCAGGGCTGCCACTACAAAACTTAAGGAAATATTCTGACTCCGAGATAGCACCCTCTTCAACTGGGTTGCGAGATGGCACCATCTTCAACCGGACTACGAGATAGCACCCTCCTCAACAGAGCTATGAGATAGCAGCTTTTACTTCTCAGCCTTCGATATGCCATATTTCCTAAACATAATTCCAAAAATTTCTGTGTAAAGTGTATTTCGGTAAAGTTTTAGTTGTGAAATAGTTTACAGTCAGTTTAGGTTTAAAAATTTGTCCAGGTTCAAATTTCATGTAACTGTTATTTATAGCGTGAAACTGAGAATATTTATAAAACAACTAGTATAATGCCTCAGTTGTGAATAATCATCGTCCAGTAATTAAGAAAATGGGATCGTTTTATTGTGCTAGATTTTCTTTTTAAATTGTATATATTTTTTTATCGTGGCTATTTACACTAACAATCCGTGTAAGTGTATACAATCAGGGACATCGGTATACGCTGTTTGTGAAATCAAGAAACGTACCACCTTCCTTCCAGCTCGTCTCTTATGTACGGCTTAGAAGTTCATACTTTATTTAGGATGGACTGATGTAAAATCATAAAGCTTTTATTGCGATCATGTCGAATCTGCACTCCTACGAAAATGTTTGGATCACTTATAGTTATTTCAAATCTTTTCTTTAAAATATTTACAATATGATTTGAACGTTTACGCGATTTACAAATAACACAGGCTCGAAAAAAAATTTCGTGCTCGGTATACCGGACCACGTGAATTTTATGTTTTTGGGGTCGCTGAATCCGAATCGGTGGTCCATTTGACCCGGGCACGTCAAGATCAAGATCAGGCCAAGGTCAAATTCACAAAATTCATCGCAAGCAAAGTAAATTAGTATATCAATATGTTTTTAGGATCGCTGAATCCGAATCCGTGGTCCGTTTGATCCGGGCACGTCAGAATCAAGGTTAGACCAAGGTCAAATTCACAAAATTCATCGCAAGCAAAGTAAACCAGTATATCAATATGTTTTTGGGGTCGCTGAATATAAATCCGTGGGCCACTTGACCCGGTCACGTCAGGGTCAAGGTCAGGCCAAGGTCAAATGACCTGTAACGTGGATTACGTTTGCCCTTTTTACTATTGTCAGTGTTCTCTCTTTTTAATGTCCAACAGTAGTCAGCCATCATATGTGCATTCCACCTACCCTGATATTGTCTTTCCATTTCCTTCATATCTCCGAATCCAAAAATACGCACATTGATGGTGCAACTACGAGCCATCAGTTCAAGGAGCTCAAATAAGCCTATCGAGGAGTGTTTGCCGCAGCCAATGCACTGTAACGGGTCTAATTAAAACCCGAAACATAAAAATACATTTATGTTGTGCCTAATCCGAAATAAATGTATTACGTGGAAAAATCTGGGGTAGATAAAGAATCAAACAAATAATTGTTTTTCATTCCAATTTAACTTCCGAATTAAATAAATTTGATAAATTAGGTTTAACTACAAAATCTTGGGTAGAATTAGAATTAAGGGGATTTCGGACGGTCTAAAACGATGTTACGCAGGTCGGTAATATAGATTGTTAAATTTAATTCTATATTTACGACGTAGAATAGTCACCTCGACTATTGGCGCTGAGGTCAGTCGAGACATATCCAAAATAATTGTTAATTTAAAAAAAATAAAAACCATATAATGCAAATAGAGAGTTGAGCGGGATTGCCACTCATACCAGAAATATTTATAGGCCGGTCATCATCTCAAAAATTAATATTCGAATCGTAAAGTGATAAGTACAATTTAGCTGACGAGAAACGACTTCTTTTGCACTCCGCCATTACTTTACGAATGCGGTCGTGCAGTGATGTTTTCTCTCGTAGATGGCGCTCGCTGTATCATTTCGTTACAAATATTCAAGGTGCCGTAATAAGGAAAAAAAATCTTTCGGCCAGTTGATAATTCGGTTTCATTAGTAATACTATTGAGTTTATGCGATCAATAGATATACCAGTGGATAGCACTAGATGAATAATATTTTTGTAATATGTAAAAAGCAACAAATGTGGCAATGCCAATAAAATTATTTAGAATTATAACCTATTCAAAAAATGATTATTTTTTACATTGTTTTTATCAACAAAACAATGAGATTTTGAAATAATAGTGTTGTCCTTCAGGTCCTCAGGCGTGTTTTCAACAATGTATCCACATTTTACCAGATATTAAAATCCATCTTGTACTATGACGTTTAACTGTGATGTTTATGTCATTTTTGATTAATAATTACAAACCAATAGTGGTTTGCTCAATTACTAATGTAAAAATAATTTTTCATTGAACTTTCGAATCATCAGAGCCTCCCTCATGTTTAAGTCATTTGTATCATTTGTATCACATTTTTTGGTGTAGATCCCTGTAATTTGGGTTCGACATCCATGCTTTCATGCAGAATACTAATCTAAAATATCCCATAAGAAAGTATATCAAATTAAATTCATTTCTAGTAGCATATCGAGCAATAAAGTAAAACATAAAAGACAATCATGCAAAGATATTAGCAAATTACAAAAGAAAGTAAAAGAAAAAGCTGGTATCAGCAATTGACATTTCCCAGGATTTCTAATAAGGTATCTGAATTTAAATCCATTACATCACTAAAATTATATATATATTGATAAATAGGAAAGTTAAAGGACTCAGTTTCATGTGAGATTTTAATTGCTTTTAATTGTAAAGTATTCAGGTTTCAATTACTTGTTTTTAAATTAAACTTTTTGACTACTTTTTCAATAGATAACCTTAATAAGTAGTAAATAACAAAATCTACAAATGAACAAGAAGATTTTTTGATAATTCTTTGATTTTAAATAACTTTTTACCACATTGGCGGCTAATAAAATCTTCTAAACCATTAATGAGCTATTTATGTAAGGTATTTTTTAAATTTCTATATGAAAAAATCAATTGTGGCATGGACGTTTTATTTCAACTTTCTCTATTGTCATATCGCTTGTTTATATTTGTTTTTTATTTTAAGGAATTTGATCTGGATTTTTACAGCCAAAGTTATATTACATGTCATAAAATAAGTTGATAGATTTTGAGATAAATAGCTTCAAAAATAGTTATTTTTGAAAAAAAATTAAAATTTTTCACTTTTTGAGATTAGAATCAATTTTGGTAAAATTGTTTCTATCACTTAACAATTTTGACCTGTCTTCTGGGAAATATCTCTATCCTTTACGATAAAAATGGACGTGTTTATCTGAAATTATCCATAAACATGTATTGTGACAATGTGCTTCGCACATGTCAACATGATTGAATGATATGTGAAACTATAGGGAATACCTACCTACCCTAATAGCTAAGCAACTATATATTTAAACATATCTACTCATATAACTTCAACCTTTCCCTATATCTACCTACCAATAACCCTTCCCAAATCTCACTAACACACACTAGCACTGGAAATATAAGTAAGCTGGAACAACTAGCGAGAATCCAGATTATCATCAGGACTGTCTAGGCACAAGTTGAGGGAGGTCTGAAGTCAGCAGCAAGTTGAAATCAGCAAACACAGGGGTTCCCAATATCCTGACAAGCACGGAGAAGCTGAGCTGGAAGATGTCAGCAGTCCATAGCCAGGGCGAAAAGAGCTATCCTCAACCCAGTGTGTCCGGAGTCAGCATGCAAGCAACTAGTCCGCTGTGAAGATAATACCATTTATTTTAATATATGCTAGTGGTATGTAGGAGAAGGACACAAGGAACACATACAGCTGTATCTTAATATCACAGCCGTATCGGAATAAGGCTGAATTGAGGTTATGTTTGTGTGCACAAATTTGGTGCATAGTAAATAACGAATTAACCTGTTGGTACAAACGCATATCAGCGCCACCCCAGGACATAAAGAATTACCTGAAGATTTTACATGGAATAGCTGTGGCGACCTTGGTGTTCGGTGTCATCAAGTGAAGCAAAGTAGTGGCAGTTCCAGGTAACGAGGTTGGCGGTACAGCAACGTAGTCGACTTCGCGCCTGAATCTCGCGTCGTAATAATTAATTAACAAGCTGGGATTATAAACGAGATTATTACCTTAAGGAAGTATCAGCTACGGCGTCTAAGTGAAGAGAATATTAGCCAGCAGCAGGATAATAGCCACACCGAGGTGCACGAACGCGGTCCCCCGAGTACGAGCTACGCCCATGCGCAAATGCCCAATCATGGCTCTCGAGCAGAACAAATTATAACTAAAATACTTTGTTACTGTCATCCCAAACGTAAAATCATAGATATAATTGCTTCTCGAACTGCCAGAATACCTGAGACTGATTGGTACAGCAGACACGTAAACGTTTTGCGACCATGAGAAACAGTTGCCACGCGGAGAGGACCTACGGGGGACGTGCAGCTCTTGTAGCTCGCGAGGCGCACGTCCCCCGAGGGCGAAAATACGCTCTGTCGTTAAACAAAACGGAGGCAAACAAAATACTCGGTGATAATCACGTTCAATTAAGTATCGCTGATATGCAATAATTCTAACTATTATTTTAAATATTAATTGTTTAATACACCAGTATTTGTCGAAGCGATTTATCATGGGTTCAATGTCTCTAATAATCTTTTATTGGTGGGGAAAGGGTAAAAGTAGATTTCTTTTTTACTTTTTTTATTTTTCGAAAAAAATTGAAACGCCATGCCTTTACATTATTTGAGGTGATCCTTCAGTCAAATTTTCATTAATTTTGATGCATAGAAAGGGTACGATGTTTGCGTTCAAAAATTTCAAACATAAGAATTATATTGAAAATATTTAAATAATTAATTGAAAATTTGCATGAATATTTGTCTTATAAAAATGAAGGGCATGGCGTTCGAAATTTTCTTAAATAAAGTCTTATTTGTTAATAAAACAATGAAAACCCAGAATTACCCACAAATCGATATGAAACGCAGAGTATTGCTTCGATAGTCTACGGGGACCGTGCACCTTTTACGGCAGTCGTGCGCATGGTCCCCGTAGACCTACCACAGTAGAAAATTATAAATATTTCACACTTATTAATTCATTTCTCGCAGATTTTCTGTTATTCGGGTTTGTGTGTATCTTTTTACTAAAATAATTGAAGATTCCCTAGTAGATGACAAGAAATTAACCCGAACAGAGATTTACTATTTAGTAAAAATTAGCAGAATTGCTTATTTTGTCGCAAAAAGATTTTCGGTTTTAAAATAGCGTTTTATAGAATATTCGTCTCTGTTGTAATATAGTAAGTATTATCATCTTGATTATATATTCAAATTGATACGCAACGATGTCGTACAACGAGACGAGCTCATACGAGAGCAACCGCATTGCTCATGTCTCGCATCTATAGTTTAAGCAACTGCCGTACTGTATAGACTGTTCGCTCACTCTACGTTCAGATTTCGATGTAAGCATGTCGCCGACTACGGCTGTTGCCGTTTGTATATATATACCTTCTTAACATTAATTATATCATTGTTAACATTAACCTCAGTTATTTATTTATCCCACCACTCCAACATGGTAGCAGAGCATGGTTAGTATATTTAAAAACTTATCTTCTATAATGGCTCTCGAGTCTTATAGAGATAATTCAAAGTGAGGTTAGTAAAACGCCACGTGGAAAATAGGTAACGGTTTTACTTAACAAAGTGAATCGCACAGTGAAATATTGAGCACTGAAATAAAAGGAGAAAATTTCTCATAAAGATTATATGTTTGTGAAGCATAAAATTCGATTTATCATATGGAAATATCTGTCGAAAAATGAAAAGTTTTAAGTGATGAAAAATAAGTATAGTAAAGTTAAAGTCAAGAAATATATGCTCAATGACAAAGATAAAGTCATCAGGTACTAAACAATAAGAAGATTTTTGAAAAATAATCAAGATTTAAGTGCGATGTTAGTGGATTAAAGTCGGCGAGTGAAACACGTGATAAAGTGCTAGTATCAAGCACGTGGCAAGTTTGAGGTTAAACCTATGTATAAATGAGTGAAGAAAATAATAAATGATATAAAACTTGAATTAGCAAGTAAAGAAGAAATCGAAGAAGTTGCATCAAGTGAAAAATCAACTGACGAAAATCAAATATAAGAAAATATTATAGTTGAAGAAAAAGAAATGGCTAAGCAAGCTAAAATAGAGGATATAATAATGCCCATTTTTGATGGCGAAAATTATTCTAGCTGGAAGATAAGATTAATGATTTTACTTGAATACAAAGAGTGTAACGAACCAGCAGTCGATGAAATGCCAAATACATACCAAGTCGTAGATTGGAACAAGATTGATTTAAAAGCTCGCGCTATGATAATAAGTAGTATGTCAGACAAACAATTAGATCATGTTGGAGAATGCAAAACAGCTCTCGGGATATTACGAAAATTCGACAAGATGTATCTAACTCAGTCCACAGCCCTGCAAATAATATGTAGAGGGGAAATCGAAGAAATTAAATTAAATAACTTTCAAACAGCAGAAGAGTTTTTTGTAGAGTTTGAAAGAGTAACAAGCGAGTCTAAAACAGCTGGTGGAAAATTACAAGAAACCGAATAGCTGAGATATTTGCTTAGAGCATTACCACCAAACTATAGTTATATTGGTGATTTCATAGATATTATTCCAGAGGCTTAGAAAACTGTAGATTATGTAAAGTCTAAAATAAAAGAAAAGAATATTGTTCAGTCGTTAACAATATTATCGACTTAACGAAATAATCGCACTGTTAATAATATATATATATATATATTTGATGTATAATATTATTCAATATAATTCAAATTATTTTGACCTGCTATACAAAGATCTGGAAGGGTTTGAAACGTAGAAACAAGCTAGAAACCCGTTTGAACCTCGCACGTTTTGAACGCGCTGTCCGGTTAATTGTTTTATGATTTTATGGTTTTTGGGCAAACTTGTAACGATCGAGTTCGAACCTCGCTTTACGACGCAAAATAAGAAAATTTCCAGAGGTTTTTCCCATTTCTTAATATTCTACTGGTAATAACGGGTTTACTTAAAAATTTCCCAAATAATCAGCTGGTCAACAAGGCGTCGGTTTTCGCCTAAGCATTCTGTGAAACATATAGTCAGTTCTCGTCCGACTCTCAAGCAGTCAATTTCGGCAGTTCGAAATACTATCGAGTATATTATTCTTTCGCCGCGTATAGTTAATTGGAAGTACTAAATTTTTCGCGTACTTATTATTTCGTCGAGTGTTGTGTATCGACGAACAAATATCGCGATTAATTATTAAAAATTAACAGTGCGAATAATTTGTGTGTGTGTGTATATGTGTATGTGAATATACTTATGAATATATATATATATATATATATATATATATATATATATACAGAATTCGTCTGATTGCGCGAATTCTTAGCTCATCATACGTATGAGATCTGTTATGAAGACTAGTGGTTAGTCACCACCAACGCGATTGTATATTATTTATACACGCGCCTTAGAGATATATATACATATATATCTAGTCGATCATGTGTTTTCATCCGATCGTTAGTGTGAGGCTCAGCCTCCTCTTGACTAGTGGTTAGTCACCACCACGCGAGTGTCACGCGCATTGGTTATTAATATATATACAAATATATGTATATATATATATATATAAAATTAAATATTTGACACAGATCACACCTTCACTTTAATTGAATTGTTAAGTTATAAAAATTTAAATAATTAATTATACTTTTATTTGTATTAAATTTTCGAGGGTTTTTTATGCCTTACTGGCTTTTTCCCTCTTTTCTTTTTGAGCCAATAAATATGTATTAATTTCTGCTCAAATCAGTCCATTTAATTTATTATATAACCTACCATTTTTTCCTTTGTCATTATACGTAATAATATTAGAAAAAATTATAAATAATATCAATTAATATATATAATATTAAAAACATCGGGAATTCTCCATGTTGGTGAGTTTTCGACACTACAAATGACTAAATCCGAGTCGGATAATAAGAGTGACGTCAGTACTTTTGCAACCCAGGCAAAAGGTAAATGCTATAATTGCGGTAAAAAAGGGAACTATAAGAATGAATGCAAGAGTATTCAACAATCGTGTAACCGAGGCAGAGGTGCTCACTTCAACCAAGGGCAACGAGGTCACCAACAAGGCAACTATCGAGGTGGAAGCTACAGAAGTCGTGGTCGAGGACGAGGTTCATCAGGTTCACCACGAGGCGAATCATCAGGTGATCAACGCAACAACTGCCAATCCGAGTCGTGGACAACGAAGGTGTGTAACTCCAATAATAATTATTTATCTTCTACTTTAACTCTCGAGTCAAGTCACGGTGTAAGAGAGGTGGACCGACTACCCCCACTCTTTGTAACGCTTATTGAAGCCCTTCGCTTTGCCTCCGGACAACGGCACCACAGGAAAAATGTACTATTTAATCACACATACAGTCAGCCACAGATATTGCGTCGTAGTGTGTGTGCTACATATTGGTTTATTTAAAATATTGTTTTATATAAATATACGTAATCTACTCACTTATATATCCATACAATTTTTTATTTTTTATTTAAATAATATTTAAATTAAATGCTTCTAAATTAATAATTTTCGAAAAACTTTTCAAATGTAATTCATATTTTATATTGCCACTGTTAAAATTTGAATTTTCGTTTGCCATTACTGTTTATAACAGAATTATCTTAAAAATGCAATATTTAATGTATTTAATTTTTAACTTATTGTATATTTCACATATAGATATTTAGAAAAGTGTATGTTATACTTGATTAATATTTATTTTATCTTCGAAAAATTGTGCATTTTTTTTAAAAACATTACATTAAATTTTAGGTCCGTTTTTATTTTATGAATTTTATCAAGAATAAGTAAACTAATAGACATTCTTTCATGTTATATTCACAACTTTTTTTTGCGCACGGAAAAAATACATATATTATCTATTCTTGAAAAAACAAATTTAAAATATATATATTGTGACAAGGCAAGTGTGCCTGTCATGGTGCATAGCGAGCACACACACATTCCTACCTACCTATTACCCAATACCTACCTAAACCGTATACTAAAGAAGCCTAGCACCGAGCACACATATCCCTAGCTACCTATATAATAAGATAACCCCCCTAAGCCGAACAAGCTACACCTAGAGCAGAAGCGGAGCCATCAAACACAAGAGTCGAGGAAACCAGTAGCCACCAAGAGGCTACATGCAGGACGAACAGCACTCGAAGAGCCTGGAGACATCAGCTGAGTGCGAAGGCAGCATAAGAGCATGGATAGGGCATCGAAGTCCAAAATACCAAGAAGACGGCTGTTGCAGCAATCATAACAGCATATCCGTAATAGCCTCAAGCCATAAGGAGCCATCCAACAGCAACGGACTCGTACAGGGAGATCAACCTGTAAGGCATAATCATGAGTATGTTTTCAAGACTAAGGAGCAGGTAGGAGTACACAAGACTGTGTACAGGAGTAGAGGTGTATAGGAGCCAGGGTTAGAGGTTATGTGAGCATAAACATTGCTCACATATACTAACTAAATAACAAGGCACCTGTCAAGTTACTCCTTACCGTATTATAGCAGCCGCGCCGTAGACCCGAGGAACAGCCTCCGGAGCCGACGTCGTGAAGAGACGTCTCAGCAGCCAAGAAGCCACGAAGTAGAGAGAGACGGAGATAGCGATACGTATATGCACCCGCCGAGCAGCCACGATCCGTTAACCACGGCAGTAAGGCTCGTCGTCCATCTGGAAATAAAATCATGGATCTATTAGCCGATAATTAATAAGGAACGAGGTTAATAGTAATAATAGTAGTTAGTAATAAGGAACACACATACACACACACACACAGACACAGACACACACACACACACACACACACACACACACTTTCGAATGGCGGTGATTAGATTATTGGCCAAGACCGCTGGTGCAAGTTATGCCCTAAAATACATAAAAATTAGTGATTTTATGAGGTTTATAGCGTATAACTTACACCAGCAATCTTGGCCAATAATCTAACCACAGCCATTCGAAAGCTCTCCAAAAATGTGATCTTTTGAGCTGTGTTAGATCAAAATCGATCGTGGCGTGGTCGCCTTTTTTGATATTCAATATTTACGGTCGTTCTATCTCTTCGAGATTTTAAAATTAAGTATTGTGACCCAGGTAGATAAGTTCTAAAGATTATTTTGAACAAAAGTTGTTTGTAATGTTTTTTCAAAAAAAATTAATAGATTTTGAGATAAATGGCTTTGAAAATAGTAATTTCTCTAAAATATTGAAAAATTTCCATTTTTCATGGTGGAATAACTCTTAGGCAAATTATTTTTAACACCTAATATTTTTTTTCTATCTTCTGGAATATATTTCCAGTCTGTTCACAAAATTTGGAGTGATTTAAAATTTTCATCGTACCACTTGACGTGAAATAGCCCATATATATAAATACTCTCTCTCTCTCTATTGAAATATACGCGCACGCACACCCCCACACACACATAGATATATGTATATTTCTATATTATATATAGAACCCTGAAATCTTAGACACGACGGCAGCGGCGAAATATTTATATAATATATATATATATATGAATTTTTTTCTCTGAAACTATTAATCTCAACACTTTTCATTTTGTTTCCTAAATTTACTATTTATTTTTAATCTAATAACAGTAATGCATGACTCTAATGACATCTACTTACGTTAATTCAGATGAAAAATATATAAACTATATTATCGACGAAGCATTACTAATAATTATTATTATCCCCTCTATGAAAACGTTTCTCCTAATCTTTGACACGATTGGTGGGAGCAGTTAAACGATCGCGCTCTCTGATTCGCGGGAGCATTGACGGATGGGAACATTGACGGTGATCCCATTTTTCTAACTGAATCCTTATAATTTAGCTTCCCTCTTTTCTTCCTTTTCGTGTATATGTAAATGGCTATGTTGGTGTGGTATTATCCTCGGGGTCGTCTACCTTGTGTCGTCAATTATTGCCTCAGTTTTTTCGCTAGATTTATTAAAACAATTTTTCTTACATTCAATTTTACATTTATTAAATTACTAATAACAATAATTGTTATATTTCCGTAAATGCTTAATAGAATTTATTTGTTTTAAATCAATTATACATTTATTACCTTTAACTTAATAATTTTAATAACTATAACTGTTTCTAAATAATTTAAAAATAATTGTAAATTTAATTATAAACATTTTTCATTTATAAATCTTTTAAATTGTTAACTTTGCTATTTCTGGTCATATTAACTTTATATGTTGACCAAAATATCAAAGACATAATTAAATAATTAAAAAAAAAAACTGCCGAGAATTGGATTTGAACCCTGATCTCTCTCACCGAACACTAACGTTATGCCGCTAAAGCCATTACTCAATGCGACTGGAGACTTACTATATGTGTACATATAGTCAGGCCCGTCACAGCACATACTAAGAAAAGTTAAATATTCACTTCAATAATTCATTGACAATATTTAACAAATAAAATTGATGTTCTTTTGTAAATAACTTGTAAATTTTGTTTGAAAAATTACGGGCATAAGTTGTGAAAAAAATTAAAAAAGTATGATTTATAATTGTATATGTGTAAAACTAACTAGATTTAAATACCCGCGATCGATAACGTTTTGATGAACAGCAATCGATAAATAACTATCTATTGACGATATAAAGAACACGAATTTCGAATGGTAACATAACCATGATATATATTTATATAGGTCGATTCGATGATCATCATTAAATTGTAAGACTTCATAGCATGTACACGTAAATATATAAAAGGCCTTCGAGCCAATTAATAAATAATTTCAATCAATTAAAATTACGAATATATCCTTGTGTAAATAAATGCACACTCCGCTTTTCTTCCCTTCGTAGGAAGAAAAGTGTTATCAACAAGAAATCCACAAAACAAATAATCTAACACATTCAAATCCACTAGCCCATGGCGAGGCGATGTGGTGTTGAAAATACACAAGTATCTCTTTTTAAAAATCTTAAAACAAGTAACAGTACTAGGAGATTTCAACTTCGCATCCAAATTTGGTACGCTATCTCAATGAAATGAATCGAAGGAAGAAAAGGAAGGAGAAGAAAAATAAAAACAGACCAAAATCAGGCCCGTTACAACGTAGCCCAATGATGAAATATGAGATTCCTTTTTGTACTTTTTGTCCAGTATAAAACTCATGTAGCTTTCTTTAAGTAATCCTATATTTATATGTTTTATATTATACCTGAAATTTTTGTAATTTTTTATTAGACACGATACATTTTCATATACAAAGTAGAAATAAAGATCTTTTGAAATTGTGCAGTTTTTAATTATTTTGATTATGTCTACAAAGAGTCATTTGCAGTTATTTGTTGAAAACAAGAATATAAGATTAATAAAATCCAGGTGACACATGCGTGCAGATATAAAGGGTATCCAAAAAGTAATGAAACTCTTTTGGACATCATAGATATAGATATGTTACACGTTAGCTATCTATCGATCATAGGTCAATAATATAGGAAGTATCCAACGTCAAAACGCGGCCCGCTACCTCTTTCCTTTTAGCCGAATGCGTCCATGTTGCCGAGCGGCCAAGCTAGCGTACATCGATGCGGAGCGCATGCGATGTTGCAAATTGGACGCTGTCTAGAGTAAGAGTTCCTTCTCTTCTGACTCTTGTTTCGATGCCTTACCTAGTCATTTATCGTTTTTTATCATTTTCTTCTATCAAGTCATTCGAGTAATAGCCGTTGGAGAAAAATAATTTCAATTTTTTTTAATTCATCCTGTAAACTTCTTTCCGTGACAACGCATATAAAACCAAACAGTAGTTCTCCGTACTGTCTTGGCATCAAAGAGAACCGACTTGAACAGATGTGGAACATTTAGAAAGGAATCTGTCAGTTAAGTGTTTTTCTCGTTGCACATGTACTATCAGACAGAACGAGCTTTTCAATGCCATGGCGTATGCAAATTCAGCGTACGTACAGTCGGTCAATGTGAGATATCTGCTGGTCCATTTCTTGGATCACTTGTCCCTCCCAAATATTCGACCCCCGACCTTCCAATCGGAAGGAAGTAAAGTTCGTAATAAACGCGAAAATTCCTTTACTTTTGGCTCTAAATCAATTAGTAGTTTGCATTTATAGCAAACAATCTCTGTTAACACATTAGTGATGGTGATTAATATATTATAATTAAAATTATGATTTAAAATATCACTAATAATATCGACTAATTAAATAAAAAAAATACTTACGTTTCATATTTCAGAGCACGAAGAGAAACAAAATCGATTTAGAGCACTACGGAATCGCCAAGATCTATTTCAGGAAGAAGGAATTTTAAATTTGATTTTAGAAGCTATTGATAAGATTAATGTTATTACATCCCAAGGTTTTCTAGTAGCATTGTCCGGAGATGAAAGTGGACAAGCGTGGGATCAAATTTCTGGTTATTTGTATCAACTTTTAGCAGCTATAATAAAGGGCAATCACACTAACTGCGCACAATTTGCAAACAGTAATCGACTTAATTGGTTATTCAGTAGGCTAGGATCTCAGGCGTCGGGCGAAGGAACTGGAATGTTAGACGTACTTCATTGCGTTCTTATTGATTCACCAGAAGCATTAAATATGATGAGGGTAAGACAACAATCGTTTATTTTAAACATTTCTATCTTTCACACATATACATATATATATGCTTATAGTGGTATCATGTGAGTTTTTTATAAATTAGTTTTCTCACTAAAAATATTTTTTTAGGATGAACATATAAAAGTTATTATATCATTACTAGAAAAGCATGGAAGGGATCCAAAAGTACTTGATGTACTTTGCTCGCTCTGTGTCGGTAATGGAGTGGCCGTCCGTTCATCACAAAATAATATATGTGACTTCTTATTACCTGGGAAGAATTTGTTACTTCAAACACAATTAGTTGATCATGTAGCAAGTATTAGACCCAATATATTTGTTGGCAGAGTTGAGGGTTCTTCTCTTTATCAAAAATGGTATTTCGAAGTAACTGTGGATCACATGGAACAAACCACACATATGATGCCGCATTTAAGAATTGGTTGGGCTAATACAGCTGGGTAAATATAATTAAAATACTTGTCATAATTTTTTTTCAAACAAAATCATATTTATACTATTTGATTATTGTTAAAACATTCAAATTAAATTATCGATAACATGTTTACAATACTTGTATTTCGTTTTATAAAATTCACTACGTGGAATTAAATAAATCTTGGATAATAAGTCGCCTTTATTATAATATCATAAACTTTACAATATATACAATTTCTTAAATTTATATAATAAATTAAGAAACTGTAATGAATAATAATTTTAAATAATAGGTACATGCCGTATCCCGGAGGTGGTGAAAGATGGGGCGGTAACGGAGTAGGTGACGATTTGTATTCGTTTGGTTTTGATGGTGCTTTTCTATGGACGGGAGGACGTAAAACTCAAATAGTTCAAAATGCAACGGAACCTTATGTTCGTAAGGGTGATGTAATTGGTTGTTCTATTGATCTTGCAGTTCCTGTTATAAGCTTTTCATTCAATGGCATACCGTGCACTGGTTCATTTCGAGAATTTAACATTAATGGAATGTTTTTTCCTGTAATAAGTTGCTCATCCAAGCTTTCCTGCAGATTTCTATTAGGTGGAGATCATGGTAGATTAAAATTTCGACCACCCAATGAATTTTCACCATTAGTTGAAAGTTTGTTGCCTCAGCAAGTACTTTCACTAGATCCCTGTTTTTATTTCGGTAATATGAATAAGGTTGTTCTAGCAGGACCTTGGTTGATGGAAGACGATACTGCATTTGTACCATGTCCAGTTGATACATCTATGATCAACCTACCTCCTTATGTCGAACAAATCCGTGATAAACTAGCAGAAAATATTCATGAAATGTGGTCTATGAATAAAATTGATGCAGGATGGGTGTATGGAGAAAACAGAGATGATTTACGTAAAATACATCCATGTATAGTTCCATTTGAAAAATTACCAGGTAATTGTTTCTTTACCTGAAATCTGCGAATTAATGTAAATTATAAATATAATTACACTAACAATCTTCTGATATCTATTAACAATAAAATACAAAAAAACTTATCACTTATTTTTCTGAATTTTATTTTCTAGCTGCAGAAAAACGATACGACACTCAATTGGCAGTTCAAACTTTGAAAACAATTTTATCATTAGGGTACCATATATCTATAGATAAACCACCTTCAAGAATTAAAACATTAAGATTACCACAAGATAAATTTACTCAAAGTACTGGTTATAAACCAGCCCCCCTCGATCTTAGTGCTATCACTTTAACTCCGAAAATGGAAGAACTAGTCGACCAATTAGCAGAGAATACACACAATTTATGGTCTAAAGAACGTATAAGTCAAAACTGGACGTACGGGTTGAACGAAGATTTAGATATGAAACGTAGTCCTCACCTCGTTCCTTACTCAAAAGTTGATGAAGCCATTAAAAAAGCTAACAGAGATACAGCTAGTGAAACTGTAAGAACTTTACTTGTTTATGGTTATATGTTAGATCCACCGACTGGAGAGCAACACGAAGGTGACTATTATGGTTTAAATAATTTAATACAAGTTGCATGAAAGTAAGTAAGTATTACTATAAGTAAATAATTTGTTTCATTTACGCAGCATTACTGCTAGAAGCAAGTCGACTGAAACAACTCCTTTTTCGAACTTATCGTGTAGAAAAACACTATGCAGTTTACAGTGGAAAATGGTACTTCGAGTTCGAAGTGATGACCGCCGGTCCTATGCGAGTTGGATGGGCTAAAGCTGACTGTATGCCTGGCAATATGTTGGGTAACGATGAAAATACCTGGGCATTTGATGGATTTAATGTAAGTATATAACACATATATCATTTAAACCATATGCGATTGTAATAAACTCTTGAGTAATAGCGTCATAGGTTTGCAACTGCACAAATTCTGATGCAATTATTACACAGATTTAACTGGTTTTTAACCGGAGTTAAAATTTATAAAAATCTATTTTTAATAATTAAAACAAAAAACAATTTATTAATTCGGTGGTATATGTGTGTTTATTTGTAAAAGGGGGGATGCTTTATGCACCATATGTATAATGTGTGTCGGACTCTGTCCTACCGACTAAACTCCTAACCTCTCATCGTCATTGGCCTCCTGTTGCCCCCGCAGGTCCGCCGTTACTTCACGGGGTAGTCTCTGCTCTGTAGCTCTTTTACAATATTTGGTGTTTGCCATCCCTCAGATATTACTACAAACCGTTATTTTTGATAGTCTCGTTTTTCTCCGCTACTGTTCTTCATTAAGTAAGCTCTTCATGACTATTGTTGCAAAGCTATCCACTGCTATTCAAATATCTATGCCTCTTCCATCGTTCTGGGAAGGTTCCCTCTAAGAGGCACGTATTGTACACATCCAGAAACATATCGGGAGTCGCTTTCACTGCTGTCTGCAATGCCTTGTTGGAGACGTTATCCATTCCAGGGGCCTTAGAGTTCCCAATCCTGTTGTTCGTCCGGGGTAGCTCATCTTGCGTAACATTAGTTCTCTTGCTTCGGAAACAGCGTGTTGACAATCTCCCCAAGTTGCACGGGGCAGGTGGGCTGCTGGCCTAGACTGGCTCCTGAGTCGAGCCATGACAATCTTGTATGGTCTAACTTGCTACTTAAAGTTTTTATATACATTAATTCTTGGTGTCACGTACTCAACCAGATCGCCAATTTGTTTCCTGAGAGAGTTGAGTTCCTTATTCCACTTTTCCACGTAATCTTCACTTGGTGATGTAAACAAAGTGGAGGCCAAAATACCCATCTCTTTTCTTTTTTAATTAGACCTGATAGCCTATAGGTGCCCATGCGCATTCGACTCGCCCCACAATCTATGGAGTCAGCCTGATCACTCAGGGTGAAATTTGCCAAAGGGGTAACAACCTTCGGGTTGCTCACATGCGGTATACTTATTGTTTTATCACATTTCGTACCAAAGTTTTGGTTTATATTGGTTGGGGTATCCTTCAAGAAGGCATATCCCAATGTCCTTTGGTATTATAGAACCCTTCCAAAAGGTTAGAGAAACGTCCCTTTCTTCTACAAAGCGAGGACACCGTACGTTTTACGATGTTTAACGTTGTTCACGTCTTTGTCAATGCCAGAGCTGGTCGGGCACTCCGCACCCCCGTATATATGAATGCGGTGCAGGTTTCTGCGAAAACACTCATGCCCGGTAAGCACCTCGATCAATTGCAAGGTGACGAATCCGTGTTTCCTATTCGTCCACTTAGCGACATCTGGGATGACGTGGTGGATCTAGCGACCTTGGCCCGTCGAATCTCATCTCTGCTGTCACAGTTCGATGGTCCTGTTTGTCCGCGTGCTGCTTCGCCACTGCTTTCTAAGGTACGCCGACCTTTTCTGTACGTATCAGCCCTCTCTGTAGCCAAAAGAGTGATGGGAGGAATTCTCGCGATCACCGAACAGGCTATATCTGGCACGATTCTACAAGCATAAGCCATCCTTAACGCGGCAATTCTGCAGGCTCGCCGACAGGATGCACCGTGAGCATCTGCTCAAGTCGGAGCTCCATGTAAAATTACGGAGCTTACCACTGTCGCTAAGAGAGCCCGACATAGCTACTTTGGCCCTTCCATATTGGGCATGATGGCCGACAAAGTTCTAGCCACTCCTGCAGCTTTCAACCCTACCTTCAATAGGTATTCCTTGAATGTTAGTCGCGTATCTAGGATGACTCCTAGGTATTTCACCGTGTCGGCCGATCTTATAAGCTTACAATTTACAGTAAAGTACATATTTACAGTAGTACTCGTTTGCTTCGTTCGGAAAATAAGAACCGCCTCGGTCTTTTCGGTCGCCAGACACAGCCCATGAGTGCTCAGCCATAACTACTACCGCGATAGAGACATCTCCAAGGTATTCTACCTCATCGACGCTCCTTGCAACGACGACCAAAGCCACATTGTCCGCAAAGCCCACCATCGTCACCCCCTTTGGAAACTGCTGCCTAAGCAGTCCGTCGTAAACGACGTTCCAGAGAAGGGACCCGAAGATGGAACCCTATGGCATGCCTCCAGTTATGTTATAAGAATGCGCGTCACCTCGTTGTTATAAGTTTATTTGTAGGCCGCGGGTAATTCTTGGTACAGCGGCTTGTTCCGCACTCTCTGGTGCAGTCGCCAAATCCGCAGACACTCACGGTGTATTTTTGCGATATTCCCATTTTACCAGTAAACAGATTTTTTGGTCATAGAGACATCGCAAGCCACTGTTATGGCACGTGTGAGTTCTTTGACTCATTCTTCCGGCCTTCGTTTGGCAGCAACTTCTGCTATGGAGCAGAGGAACATTTCCTGGTCAAAGGTAGACGGTACGCATCTCTTATATTGGAAGTTTTCGTCGGAACCTGCTGCCCTATTAGTCGTCGTTTGTAGCTGATACACGAGTGCTTGATGGTCGCTCTCCGTGTAGCGATCACTAACTTTCCAGGTGGACCCTCTCTTCACCACTCTAGGATCGATGAGGGTTATATCTATTATAAAAGACCTCCCCGCCTTGGTAAAAGTGGGAGTCGTCTCCTTGTTAGCGGTCTCCAACTCCAATATCGCAAAGAGCTCCAAGAGTTTACGACCACAAGTGTTGGATTTCGTACTGCCCCATTCTGTGTCCCAAGCATTAAACTCCGTCCGGTGACTATTGGCGATCGGGAGGTCCTCACAGTAGTGACGATGACATCAAGGGATTCCAGAAACTCGTCAATGTTGTCATTCGGTGGGAGGTAGCAGCTGTATATTCGTATACCCGCCACCTCCACCTAGGTAAAATTGAGGTGGGGAGCAGTCATTTTTCCGGATACATGCAGGTTTCCACATACCCTGTACTCCTCACTGACGATAACAATGTCAGCCTGCTCTTCGCTGACCAACTGTGGCAGCAGATCCTGGGCCACGGTACAGTGGTTTAGGTTGATTTGAAGCACCCTAAACATTTCTGATAGATGCTTCAACTCTAGGCGCGGCTATGTTCTTATCCGCCGCGCAATCCACTGCTTTATGGCCCTCTTGGCCGCACCGGAAACACTACGATGACCGGTCGACTGCGCTGTTGCAACCCTTTGTGAAGTGACCGACGTTGTCGCATCGGTGACAACGCGAGACCGCCTCGCGGAGCTAAACCCTGCAGTTGACTCATCCTATCCGAAGCTTTCCATTCTGTAGCAGTTTTTTTGTTGTTGACACGGGAAGCAGGAGGCTGGTCATCTAAGTGCCTCCATATGAACTTCTAAGGTTTACATCCCCAGAAGATACTATATTTGGCCCAATCCCCGCATAGATTGCCTTTGCCTTCTTCTTCCGCCGTCGTGGTCTCGTCCATGTACTTTATAGTAATGGACACTTTGTGGGCCAGCATCTGGATATATTTTAGCATACAACGTTCTATATCCATTAGGGGGTTAGTGCGCCTAAAATGGTATCCAGTAAGATAATATACGCCGCGGCTAAGTAAAATCGTGAGTATAATTGAAAATTTTTTTATACACGATAATTTGAGGTTAAGGTAATGTATGTTAACATTAATTATGCACATTATATTATATAATATTAAAGTTACAACAAAAAATACGGTATACAACAAAAAATACAACCACGCGGTAGACGTACTAGATCTTACTTTTATCTACAAAGTTATATCTAGAAAACGGACAAGATCCTCCTTCAAGATCCTCGCTAGTTATTTGGTTTGGACTTTATGTATCCAGATTTCAAGCAGATCGTTGATCAATAAAATGTTTTATCGATTTATAGTGAACAAACCATAAAATGTATTGAACAGGCAACGTTTCGATGGAAGTTTTCCATCCTCATCAGGCTATACCTTTATTAAATCAATCATTTTTTACACTAAAATTTTACTTTTTCGCACTTACATGCGTCTTTAAATTTGCTTACTATGTGGTCAATTTAATGCTGATATATAGCAAAATCTTCATAACGTAAAAAATGATTGATTTAATAAATTTTATAGTTTGTTCACTATAAATCGATAATGCATTTTATTGCAAATTTTCTATTTCTACGACCTAATAGTAGTGGCGCCACCTGTGTTAGACGAGCTGTACAGACTAGGAAACCGATTTTTATGTCTACTATTCTTGTATCAAGACGAGGGAATAAAAAAGTTTTAATTTATTATCTAAAGAACCAAAAATTTATTGTTTATAACAATTTAATTTATAATACACATTTCTCTTTTTGAGAGGACACGAAAGAATACCGAAATTTATCTTAAACTTTACAACTTTCAACAAACTTTCCACGCAACCTCTCATCTCATGATTGTTTATGAGTTATTTAATTGTTAATTAATAAATTTATTAACAGTTAAATAACAATACCATACCAGTTGTAACGGTGTGGGTTCTGCGGGACGTAAGGCCCAGATCAGGCCCCGATTATCTGACTATGGTGAGGAAGTCCCACGATGCGACCGGGAATCGTTCGGTGGAGTGGACAATAACCTAAGGAACGAGTTAAATATCTTGATCCGTTAGCGAGATCCCGTCAAGTTAATTTATTAATAAACAATAAATAACTAACTTAAGTACAATAATAATCATTAAGTATAAGATTGCAAATAGAACTCACTAACTGAGTTTCAATATTATCAATAATTATAGAACGCAATAAGTCTCTAGTTTTAGCAAAATTTAAATCAAGGCCATGGGTTCAGATCTGTTGGACAACTCGTTTAGAATCGTATATTACAAGAATTCGGATTGGCATATGTAGAGCTGGAAATCATCAGCAAATAACATAATACTAAAAATAATAATAATAAAAAAAATTATTAGTCTAGATGTTGAAAATTGTGCAGCATCAAAGCAATTAAAAATAAAATGTGATAAAATGTTATTTTGACTACATATAGCCTGAGGACGACCAGTAAGATAGAAAAGATCAATTCAATCACATTTTTAGCAAAATTGAGGGTTTTCAGTATTTTAGATAGTTCTGTATTATTGATAGTATCAAATGCCTTACTGAAGTCAAATAAAATTTAAAATGCGACCTGACTCTTTTCGATAGCCTGACTTATATCTTCTGTAGCTTTGAATAATGCAGTTTAAGTGCTATAGAGTCTACGAAATCTGGATCGAAAAGGTGATGAAATGTTATAACATGTCGGATGCGTAGTTATGTGCTGGCTAATCAACCAATCAAGTACCTTGGCAAAATGTGGGAGATTAACATAGAACCGGTATCAGAAGGTATCAATGTTTTTGCAATTTTACTAATGATAATAATTAATGCACATTTCCATAATGCAGGATTCCAAATTAACAAAATAACAAAATAGATAAATTAATGGAATAAGTGTGTAAAATATGTCTTTGAAATATTCTAGAAAAAATCCATTTAAACTATGACTTTTAGCCTTAGGAAAGCAAAATGATTAGGCCACCTAAACTAAATTTGGAGTGATTAATGAAAATTCAAATGATGGATAATTTTAAGTAGGAGATAAACTCAGAATATCATAAAATTGGTCAAAATTACAACAAGAATATTTACAACTCAATGAAGAATAATTTTGAATAAATTCTTTAACGAAAAAAAATTAGTAGGAGAAATATGTACTCCTAACAATACTACTAGTTGCAAGAACTGATTTCTTATAAAAAATAGTAACGCGCAACTTTTAAATCACGTTTAAATTTCTTTCGCATGAGTCGATACTTAGCTAACATAGTTAAATCATGACAACGTTTTACTGTTTTATACAAGCGATTGCAATGATTTTTTAATTCAGATGTTAGCCAATAAGCTGGACGCTGACGTAAATGCTTGGTAACCATTAGGGCGAGCTTTTCTAGATTATTAAAATAGTGGTTCTAAAAAACTTAAGATACGTATCATCAGACCAACAATCATTAGAATTGTCAATTACCCTTGTTAAGACACATGTGCTTGAGGACGCAAATAGAAGGTGAAAAATTCTGTCCTGAAAATAACAATATTGTATTTAGGGACTTCTGAAGATAACTTATAATCTACATAAATAAAATCGTGGCCACTGATAAAAAAAACTTTGTGATTGATTTGACAAAATAAATTTATCACTTTAATCACATCCAACCAACTACTGGAGTCCCCAATATGATAAAGTTCTTTAAAAGGCCCTAGATAGTAAAAATTTTCAACATTTAAGTCTTTTAAATGTTGACTATAATAGTTCTTAACGAGTAAATTTGAGTTATAGTCGTCCGCAACTAGTAACATTTTTTTACAAAGGAGTACGATCTTGGAGTGCATTAAACAATTTACTTAAAACATGGTCCTTGGATCTTCTGTAGCATAAAGCGAGTAAAATTTTAATGTTACTTAAATTCAATTCTATTATTATGTAATAATTAAGAATTATGACAAAGCTTCGATATAAAGTCTATCATATCACTTTCGTTCCAAAGCTACAGTTTGATCATTTTCAACAGCGGAATGTGTTTTGCCAATACGTTTTACACATTATCTAAAATGCTCCACACTTTTTTAACTTTGTTTTGTTTCATGATGAGGGAAAATTTTAAAGTGATTGAGTACTGAATAGGCATAATTATCATTAGTGGTCTGATGTAACTCCTCATTGGTACCGAACTGTAAACCATCAAAGACGTTGGAGTGTTATACTATGGTCCAGGATTATCAATGAATACTTGATTAGCCCTTATTTCTTTGAAGGAAATGTAAAGCAACACAGTTATTTGCGGCTAATAACAAATGAATTGCCTGGTTTACTGGAAGATGTTGATTTAGAAGCGCGACGAAGAATGTGGTTGCAGCAGGACAGCGCAGCACCACATTTGGCTCGAATCGTAAAGTCTTTTTTGATTGAGTACTATGGTAGCAAATGGATTGGGCAAGAAGGTCCAATTAACTGGCCTGCTTACTTACCTGATCTTACATCATCAGATTTTTATTTATGGGGATACTTCAAAAATGCTATTTTTAGCAATAATCTACTACAAAAGCAGATATGCTTGACAGGATTTGCCGAGCATGCGCTGCTATTTCGAGGTAAACTTTGTTGAACACCGTTCGCAATTTTCAAAGGCGATTGACAATGTGCCTTAAAGCAAATAGTTATCATGTCAAACACTTGCTTTGAGGTTAGTGAGAGGCGAGAGGACGCACTCTAATCAAGCGCTCCGAACAGTGAGAGGCAAGGGGACTCACTCTAATCAAGCACCATGAACAGTTAGAGACGAGGGGATTCACGTTAATCAAGCACCCCGTATAGTGAGAGGCGAGGAGATTCACTCTAATCAAGCACCCCGAATAGTGAGAGGCAAGGGGACTCACTCTAACCAAGCACCCCTAATTGTTTCTAGGTCGAGTTTAATTTGACCTTGAAATGATCTTGAAAAAATTTTTTAATATGATTTTGAATGTAAAATTTTTCCATCTTTCTAAATCCGGGGTCAAACTCAAACCATAACCTTAAAGGTCAAGTTCATGGTCAAAGGCGTTAGCCCTTGTAACGGTCACGCTGGGGATTAGGGCGTGGCGTCAAAGGCGAAATAAACGATTGAAATATATAAGATTATATTAATTTATTATAAAAATTAAAATAAGGTTTGGGCGCCAGCCGCGTACGATCGCGGCGAATTTATATATTATGCTCGGCTGCGTGCGAGCTGCTGCTACTTGCTGCGCGAGGGGGGGAGAGGGAAGTAAAGGGGAAGTACACTTACGATCGGGAGAATACTTGGTGCAAGGCGTACACCCACCTTTGCTCAATGGAGATCGTCTCCTGGAGTTGCTGCTCTGCGGTCTATTATCCACGCACACACACACACACACACACACACACACGAATAATCGATATTGAATCTGTTATAGATCGGTTACGAATTTATATATATATATCGGTCCTGCTATGTTACCTCGTTGGCGCCTCGTGTAGTGAGTGCTCGCGGCCATGTTTACCAAGGCGAACGATATTGCCGGGGCTGCTGCTTCCCACGGAGAGAACGGTGTTCCTGGTGATGCTGTTGACCAGGTAAGCCTTTATGATCGTTCCGCGATATTAACGTATCGGCTAATAGGTCCACTTCGTTACAGGTGCAGACGAGACGGCCGATACTCAAGTCTTCTCTCTCACTCGCTCTCACGGTGGCCGCTCAGCTGGTGCGCGTCGGGTCAGTTACTGCTGCTTTTCTTCGATGCTACGTTGCTGCGGGGATTCTGGCCGCTTCCTAGGTAAATATCTATCTCCCGAGGAAGTGCAGTGTATAATATACTAGTTATTAATTAAGAGTTATGGTAATGTTGTGATTACCATAACCTCACTTCCAATCCTCTCCTAGCATGTAGCTGTCAGTTACTGTACGCAACTACATGCTTCCTTGTCTCCTTCTAATTGGATTATTATTTATTGCTTAATTGTTTTAAAGCTTCCTGGATGTCTTGTTGCTGCTCGTGCTGCTCAGTCTGGCACCTTGGGCCATCGTAGGCTGCTTCATGGTCCTGGTGCAATGCCTCCTGGAAGCCGCTTAGTCTCTCCTGATATGCTGCTTCCTTGCGCTACGTGGAAGGAACCAAGAGAATTATTGGGGATTTGGGGAGCTTCGGTTAGGTTAGGTAGGCTTAAAGATGTGAGGGTAGGTAGGCTAGTTTATATTGGGACTCGCTCGCTTATAATTTTGACAGGTATAACATACCTTGTCACAACTCCCCCCCCCCCCCCCGACCAAACTAAAGTTACGCGGAAGTCGTAACTGAATTTTAAAACTAACTAACTAAAAGACAATAAATTAAATAAATACTTATTTTACTAAAAATAACAAAAAATGATTTGCTATTATCGCTGCTAGTATGGTGGGGAGAGTAATGCTGCTTCTCATTTATCTTATTTCTAGCTAGAAGCCGGTGCTACTGTTGCGGTGTGCTCGTGTTTAGTCTCCATGACTATTCTGCTTGGCTGCTATCTGTGTTAGTGTACACGGTGTATGTGATTCGATTTTGCTCCTATATTGCTTATAAGTACGTTTGGCTGGGCCCTTACATTATATTTATTATATCTTACCGCTTTGAGAGCTCATTTCGCGTTCGTGACACTCTCATACTGCATACTTACATGTTCTCTCTCATTCCTATTAAACATTTTATTTAATAATAAAAATTAAATTTTACATGCAAATAAAATATCGATTATATATATATATATATATATATATATATATATATATATATATATATATATATATATATATATATATATATATATATATATATATATATATATATATATATATATATATATATATATATATATATATATATATATATATATATATATATATATATATATATATATATATATATATATATATATATATATATATATATATATATATATATATATATATATATATATATATATATATATATATATATATATATATATATATATATATATATATATATATATATATATATATATATATATATATATATATATATATATATATATATATATATATATATATATATATATATATATATATATATATATATATATATATATATATATATATATATATATATATATATATATATATATATATATATATATATATATATATATATATATATATATATATATATATATATATATATATATATATATATATATATATATATATATATATATATATATATATATATATATATATATATATATATATATATATATATATATATATATATATATATATATATATATATATATATATATATATATATATATATATATATATATATATATATATATATATATATATATATATATATATATATATATATATATATATATATATATATATATATATATATATATATATATATATATATATATATATATATATATATATATATATATATATATATATATATATATATATATATATATATATATATATATATATATATATATATATATATATATATATATATATATATATATATATATATATATATATATATATATATATATATATATATATATATATATATATATATATATATATATATATATATATATATATATATATATATATATATATATATATATATATATATATATATATATATATATATATATATATATATATATATATATATATATATATATATATATATATATATATATATATATATATATATATATATATATATATATATATATATATATATATATATATATATATATATATATATATATATATATATATATATATATATATATATATATATATATATATATATATATATATATATATATATATATATATATATATATATATATATATATATATATATATATATATATATATATATATATATATATATATATATATATATATATATATATATATATATATATATATATATATATATATATATATATATGGAAGATGTTGATTTAGAAGCGCGACGAAGAATGTGGTTGCAGCAGGACAGCGCAGCACCACATTTGGCTCGAATCGTAAAGTCTTTTTTGATTGAGTACTATGGTAGCAAATGGATTGGGCAAGAAGGTCCAATTAACTGGCCTGCTTACTTACCTGATCTTACATCATCAGATTTTTATTTATGGGGATACTTCAAAAATGCTATTTTTAGCAATAATCTACTACAAAAGCAGATATGCTTGACAGGATTTGCCGAGCATGCGCTGCTATTTCGAGGTAAACTTTGTTGAACACCGTTCGCAATTTTCAAAGGCGATTGACAATGTGCCTTAAAGCAAATAGTTATCATGTCAAACACTTGCTTTGAGGTTAGTGAGAGGCGAGAGGACGCACTCTAATCAAGCGCTCCGAACAGTGAGAGGCAAGGGGACTCACTCTAATCAAGCACCATGAACAGTTAGAGACGAGGGGATTCACGTTAATCAAGCACCCCGTATAGTGAGAGGCGAGGAGATTCACTCTAATCAAGCACCCCGAATAGTGAGAGGCAAGGGGACTCACTCTAACCAAGCACCCCTAATTGTTTCTAGGTCGAGTTTAATTTGACCTTGAAATGATCTTGAAAAAATTTTTTAATATGATTTTGAATGTAAAATTTTTCCATCTTTCTAAATCCGGGGTCAAACTCAAACCATAACCTTAAAGGTCAAGTTCATGGTCAAAGGCGTTAGCCCTTGTAACGGTCACGCTGGGGATTAGGGCGTGGCGTCAAAGGCGAAATAAACGATTGAAATATATAAGATTATATTAATTTATTATAAAAATTAAAATAAGGTTTGGGCGCCAGCCGCGTACGATCGCGGCGAATTTATATATTATGCTCGGCTGCGTGCGAGCTGCTGCTACTTGCTGCGCGAGGGGGGGAGAGGGAAGTAAAGGGGAAGTACACTTACGATCGGGAGAATACTTGGTGCAAGGCGTACACCCACCTTTGCTCAATGGAGATCGTCTCCTGGAGTTGCTGCTCTGCGGTCTATTATCCACGCACACACACACACACACACACACACACACGAATAATCGATATTGAATCTGTTATAGATCGGTTACGAATTTATATATATATATCGGTCCTGCTATGTTACCTCGTTGGCGCCTCGTGTAGTGAGTGCTCGCGGCCATGTTTACCAAGGCGAACGATATTGCCGGGGCTGCTGCTTCCCACGGAGAGAACGGTGTCCTGGTGATGCTGTTGACCAGGTAAGCCTTTATGATCGTTCCGCGATATTAACGTATCGGCTAATAGGTCCACTTCGTTACAGGTGCAGACGAGACGGCCGATACTCAAGTCTTCTCTCTCACTCGCTCTCACGGTGGCCGCTCAGCTGGTGCGCGTCGGGTCAGTTACTGCTGCTTTTCTTCGATGCTACGTTGCTGCGGGGATTCTGGCCGCTTCCTAGGTAAATATCTATCTCCCGAGGAAGTGCAGTGTATAATATACTAGTTATTAATTAAGAGTTATGGTAATGTTGTGATTACCATAACCTCACTTCCAATCCTCTCCTAGCATGTAGCTGTCAGTTACTGTACGCAACTACATGCTTCCTTGTCTCCTTCTAATTGGATTATTATTTATTGCTTAATTGTTTTAAAGCTTCCTGGATGTCTTGTTGCTGCTCGTGCTGCTCAGTCTGGCACCTTGGGCCATCGTAGGCTGCTTCATGGTCCTGGTGCAATGCCTCCTGGAAGCCGCTTAGTCTCTCCTGATATGCTGCTTCCTTGCGCTACGTGGAAGGAACCAAGAGAATTATTGGGGATTTGGGGAGCTTCGGTTAGGTTAGGTAGGCTTAAAGATGTGAGGGTAGGTAGGCTAGTTTATATTGGGACTCGCTCGCTTATAATTTTGACAGGTATAACATACCTTGTCACAACTCCCCCCCCCCCCCCCCCCGACCAAACTAAAGTTACGCGGAAGTCGTAACTGAATTTTAAAACTAACTAACTAAAAGACAATAAATTAAATAAATACTTATTTTACTAAAAATAACAAAAAATGATTTGCTATTATCGCTGCTAGTATGGTGGGGAGAGTAATGCTGCTTCTCATTTATCTTATTTCTAGCTAGAAGCCGGTGCTACTGTTGCGGTGTGCTCGTGTTTAGTCTCCATGACTATTCTGCTTGGCTGCTATCTGTGTTAGTGTACACGGTGTATGTGATTCGATTTTGCTCCTATATTGCTTATAAGTACGTTTGGCTGGGCCCTTACATTATATTTATTATATCTTACCGCTTTGAGAGCTCATTTCGCGTTCGTGACACTCTCATACTGCATACTTACATGTTCTCTCTCATTCCTATTAAACATTTTATTTAATAATAAAAATTAAATTTTACATGCAAATAAAATATCGATTATATATATATATATATATATATATATATATGGGATATTCCACACGAAGTGGTCCGATCAAAATTTTAAAATGCTCCAAATTTTATGTACACATTGCAAATGATTTTCAGAATACAGAAAAAAATTTTTAGGTACTGGAATCTATTTGCTCAAAAGTTATTCTAACCTGAAAAAGTGGATTTTTCCAAGTTTTTTTCAACACCAGCTGGGTTTACCACTATTTAACTCAAAATCTATCAACTTTTACTATAGAACATTATATGTAACATTCGTAGCTAATTGTGTCTAGAATTTATTCTTCTAGGTTAGAATTACTAATTTCAAGGTGAATGTTATATAAACTATATGTCAATATTCAACTTAAAAAAAGTGCAAGTGCGTCACAATTGATTTTTTTATCCAAAAATCTAAATAAAAAACTTGGAACAATACCTTTCAAATGGTCTGTAGGATTTTTATGGCCTCCAAATCTGTAAAAAGTTATGATAATTTAAAGAAAGAGAAAAAATTCACAAAAATTAACATGGTAATTCCCATTTAAATTTTTTAAAAAATTTCGTATTTTCTTAAATTATCATAACTTTTTACAGAATTGGAGGCCATAAAAATCCTACAGACCATTTGAAAGGTATTGCTTCAAGCTTTCTTTAAGACTTTCGTATAAAAAAATCAATTGTGGCGCACTTGCACTTTTTTTGAGTTGAATATTGACATGTAGTTTATATAACATTCACCTTGAAATTAGAAATTCTAACCTTGAAGAATAAATTCTAGACACAATTAGCAACGAATGTTACATATAATGTTCTATAGTAAAAGTTGATAGATTTTGAGTTAAATAGCGGTGAACCCAGCTGGTGTTGAAAAAAACTTGGAAAAATTCACTTTTTGAGGTTAGAATAACTTATGAGCAAATAAATTCCAGTATCTAAAAATTTTTTTTGTATTCTGAGAAATATTTGAAATGTGTACCCAAAATTTGGTGCATATTAAAATTTTGATCGGACCAGTTCATGTGGAATACCCCATCTATATATATATATTATGCTGCTATTAAATTATAAGATTGGTGCATGCCTTGCTGCTTATTTGCCATATTGCTGCTACTGGGTCATTATTTTGCTTGCTTATTAAACCATTTTAAAATATTTTCCTCTTAAAAAAAGGTAATTAATAAGAAATTTGTGCATATTATTTCTTGGCTGCTGGGGTATTTGTTAGTACTGTTAGTACATTACGCTGCTGTTAGTAAAAAGTAAATAGGAAGAGAGAATGTAGGAATAAATGATTACCAAAGTTAGTTTGGTTTGCTGATTATTTATTAAAGAATAATAGTGAAATATATATATATCTGCTCTTGCTGCTGCTGCTGCGTAAGGGTAGGATGAAAGGGGAGGAAGGGAGATTTATAGTCTTCCGCGCTTTCGTTGTATCTCCTAGAAGTGTTCACTGCACCGCGGATTGTCCTTAGTGTGGAACCCTCTCATCCCACAGTTCCGGCAAAATAAGTTGGCGGGGCTTACGCAGGTCCGCCAACTATACCCTCTTCCGCGACAGTTCCAGCACCCAGCTGAACATGTGGATGGTGGCGGTCGAGGCATACGCACGAAGTTGGGGGAGGATGGGTCCACTTGCTGCTTCCCTGGGGGATGCTCGGGAAGGCGGGAGATTTTGGGTAGAGTTTGGGAGGGATGGGATCCTATGGGGGGTTTGGGTGAGAAAGTACGGGTCCTTATTTTCTCTGGCTGCCGTTTCCCTGTTTCTTTGTGCTGCATTTAGGGCAGTCTCTAATATAAACTCCCTGGTCTCCACAACCATAGCAGAATACCTGAGAGCACTCTGCTGCCCAGTGACCCAATTGGTCACAAATAAAGCTCTTTCTGCTTCCTAGGGTGGTTGGGGATTATCGGCGCTCTTGTTGCTGCTCTATAACTGCTCTGGCTTCTGGGTTGCTGCTGATTTTGGCTCCTTGGCGAGCCGGGCCTTTGCGGAGTCGTTGCTGCTTTATGCCATTGCTTCTGGCTGGTGTTGGCGACTACCTTGTTCCACGGCTGCTTATGCTGTGTGCTGCTGCTGCTGCTTGGCTTTGGGGAATCGCGTTTTGCTGCTTCTTCATACTTAGGGGAGTTCGGCGCTGCCCTTCTTGGTTGGAGGCTGCTTGACTTGTTATATCGCTGCTCTTGGTTGTATTTGGGGTTGGGTGTGTGGTCTTTGAGGGTCTGGGGAGTGTATGAGGATTTGGGATTGCTCGAGCTGCTTACTGCTGCTAGGCTGCGCGGTTTTTGCTGCTTTGGGTCGACGTAACCATATTTTGTTAAGCCATAACCTTGCAATGTTGGTGGTGGCTTGTATGTCTCGTCGAGTAACCGCCTAGCTTCTTCCTTTTTGCCTAGCTTTTGTAGCTGCGCAAAATTATCAAATTAGCCTCTTTCAATTTTGCATCTGTAGCTAGGATGCAAATTTCTAAATGCTCTGTTCAATTGATCTGCTTGAGATGTCTTCATTTGGACCTTGCGTGCGATGTTCTAATATTTGCCGTAAGTTCCTCTGGATTTCCTTCGATCCATATTGCAATCGCACTGCGTCGACAAAGTCAATAAAATTCCAACAACTGCTCTTTCTCTCTTAACCAATCCCATGCTTCATCGTCGAGCACGGATGAGAGAGCTTTGGTTATGTCGTCCATCGAGAGGTTATATGTCTCCTTGCATTCTTGGAGATTGCTCAGGAATGTTTCGGGAACGCTCTTCCTTGTGCCTTTGAATTGAATATGATATCTAGAGAAAATTTCGACCGTTCTTTTCTCTCTAGTGAAAAGCGAATCCTCTAAATTGCTGCAGTTTGAACAATTCCTATAAGATGGCATCGACGAATTTGCTTGCTGCTGCGGCTGCTGCGGCTGGTTTAGATTTTGGATATGAGGGTCGTCGGATATGCTGCTCTGGTGTGCTTGTTCTCGTCGTTGCTGCTGCGCTGCAAATTCATCTTCCCATTGCACGCTGGGGAGATTTTTTCTGCTGATGCTTGTGTGTGCGCTGCTTCTCGGGTCGTTAGGGCTCATTTAATTACGCTCGTTCATTCTTCGCTCTGTTGCTGTTTGCTGCACTGCTCTAAATGTTGAGGGTTGTATGCTGTTTGTCGTTCTTGGCTGCGAGTTCATATAAATGTGTGTGCTTTGTGTTGCTGCGGGAGTTATATTCGGTATAAAAGGGTTATTTGATAAATTTTTATCTGTCGGGATGGTTGGAGCAAGCGCGATAATTGAGCAATACGACGTTGAGTTTATTCCCAATAACGATACTGTTGTGCTTGGCGATGTATATAATAATTCTGAAATGATCGGTTCCAATAAAAATCTTTGCTGCTCTTGCTCAGTTGGAGACGGCGTTCTTAAATGCCTGCACTTTGATTGTGCTTGCGGACGATATGCTGGATGTAGCAATCTTTAATTTATTGCCTCGTTGCATTCTGTCGACTCCTCCATCGTCAGTGGATCCTGGTATCGTCCTTGCGATTGTCCGGTTTGCAGTTCCACATATAGCATCCGACCAGATGTAATATTTTGCTCTCTAGCTGCTCGGGAGGGGGAGGCAATTTCGTAATTTCGGATTGTGTTAGGGAGAGATCCAGGAGAGATTCTTCTTCTATTGGGCTAAATTCGTCCAAGTGTCGTCCATCTACTTCTGGTTCCATTCTGCTGCTGAGGGGCCATAATTTGTAATTAATTCGTATCGCGCTACGCGATCACGAATTGTGCGTATGTCATCGTCGATGTTCAGATCAGCTGATTACAGTAAATTGTAATTTCCCATCGGCGGTATTATTTATGGTGCGACTAAAGTTACGCGGAAGTCGTAACTGAATTTTAAAACTAACTAACTAAAAGACAATAAATTAAATAAATACTTATTTTACTAAAATAACAAAAAATGATTTGCTATTATCGCTGCTAGTATGGTGGGGAGAGTAATGCTGCTTCTCATTTATCTTATTTCTAGCTAGAAGCCGGTGCTACTGTTGCGGTGTGCTCGTGTTTAGTCTCCATGACTATTCTGCTTGGCTGCTATCTGTGTTAGTGTACACGGTGTATGTGATTCGATTTTGCTCCTATATTGCTTATAAGTACGTTTGGCTGGGCCCTTACATTATATTTATTATATCTTACCGCTTTGAGAGCTCATTTCGCGTTCGTGACACTCTCATACTGCATACTTACATGTTCTCTCTCATTCCTATTAAACATTTTATTTAATAATAAAAATTAAATTTTACATGCAAATAAAATATCGATTATATATATATATATATATATATATATATGGGATATTCCACACGAAGTGGTCCGATCAAAATTTTAAAATGCTCCAAATTTTATGTACACATTGCAAATGATTTTCAGAATACAGAAAAAAATTTTTAGGTACTGGAATCTATTTGCTCAAAAGTTATTCTAACCTGAAAAAGTGGATTTTTCCAAGTTTTTTTCAACACCAGCTGGGTTACCACTATTTAACTCAAAATCTATCAACTTTTACTATAGAACATTATATGTAACATTCGTAGCTAATTGTGTCTAGAATTTATTCTTCTAGGTTAGAATTACTAATTTCAAGGTGAATGTTATATAAACTATATGTCAATATTCAACTTAAAAAAAGTGCAAGTGCGTCACAATTGATTTTTTTATCCAAAAATCTAAATAAAAACTTGGAACAATACCTTTCAAATGGTCTGTAGGATTTTTATGGCCTCCAAATCTGTAAAAAGTTATGATAATTTAAAGAAAGAGGAAAAATTCACAAAATTAACATGGTAATTCCCATTTAAATTTTTTAAAAAATTTCGTATTTTCTTAAATTATCATAACTTTTTACAGAATTGGAGGCCATAAAATCCTACAGACCATTTGAAAGGTATTGCTTCAAGCTTTCTTTAAGACTTTCGTATAAAAAAATCAATTGTGGCGCACTTGCACTTTTTTTGAGTTGAATATTGACATGTAGTTTATATAACATTCACCTTGAAATTAGAAATTCTAACCTTGAAGAATAAATTCTAGACACAATTAGCAACGAATGTTACATATAATGTTCTATAGTAAAAGTGATAGATTTTGAGTTAAATAGCGGTGAACCCAGCTGGTGTTGAAAAAAACTTGGAAAAATTCACTTTTTGAGGTTAGAATAACTTATGAGCAAATAAATTCCAGTATCTAAAAATTTTTTTTTGTATTCTGAGAAATATTTGAAATGTGTACCCAAAATTTGGTGCATATTAAAATTTTGATCGGACCAGTTCATGTGGAATACCCCATCTATATATATATATTATGCTGCTATTAAATTATAAGATTGGTGCATGCCTTGCTGCTTATTTGCCATATTGCTGCTACTGGGTCATTATTTTGCTTGCTTATTAAACCATTTTAAAATATTTTCCTCTTAAAAAAAGGTAATTAATAAGAAATTTGTGCATATTATTTCTTGGCTGCTGGGGTATTTGTTAGTACTGTTAGTACATTACGCTGCTGTTAGTAAAAGTAAATAGGAAGAGAGAATGTAGGAATAAATGATTACCAAAGTTAGTTTGGTTTGCTGATTATTTATTAAAGAATAATAGTGAAATATATATATATCTGCTCTTGCTGCTGCTGCTGCGTAAGGGTAGGATGAAAGGGGAGGAAGGGAGATTTATAGTCTTCCGCGCTTTCGTTGTATCTCCTAGAAGTGTTCACTGCACCGCGGATTGTCCTTAGTGTGGAACCCTCTCATCCCACAGTTCCGGCAAAATAAGTTGGCGGGGCTTACGCAGGTCCGCCAACTATACCCTCTTCCGCGACAGTTCCAGCACCCAGCTGAACATGTGGATGGTGGCGGTCGAGGCATACGCACGAAGTTGGGGGAGGATGGGTCCACTTGCTGCTTCCCTGGGGGATGCTCGGGAAGGCGGGAGATTTTGGGTAGAGTTTGGGAGGGATGGGATCCTATGGGGGGTTTGGGTGAGAAAGTACGGGTCCTTATTTTCTCTGGCTGCCGTTTCCCTGTTTCTTTGTGCTGCATTTAGGGCAGTCTCTAATATAAACTCCCTGGTCTCCACAACCATAGCAGAATACCTGAGAGCACTCTGCTGCCCAGTGACCCAATTGGTCACAAATAAAGCTCTTTCTGCTTCCTAGGGTGGTTGGGGATTATCGGCGCTCTTGTTGCTGCTCTATAACTGCTCTGGCTTCCTGGGTTGCTGCTGATTTTGGCTCCTTGGCGAGCCGGGCCTTTGCGGAGTCGTTGCTGCTTTATGCCATTGCTTCTGGCTGGTGTTGGCGACTACCTTGTTCCACGGCTGCTTATGCTGTGTGCTGCTGCTGCTGCTTGGCTTTGGGGAATCGCGTTTTGCTGCTTCTTCATACTTAGGGGAGTTCGGCGCTGCCCTTCTTGGTTGGAGGCTGCTTGACTTGTTATATCGCTGCTCTTGGTTGTATTTGGGGTTGGGTGTGTGGTCTTTGAGGGTCTGGGGAGTGTATGAGGATTTGGGATTGCTCGAGCTGCTTACTGCTGCTAGGCTGCGCGGTTTTTGCTGCTTTGGGTCGACGTAACCATATTTTGTTAAGCCATAACCTTGCAATGTTGGTGGTGGCTTGTATGTCTCGTCGAGTAACCGCCTAGCTTCTTCCTTTTTGCCTAGCTTTTGTAGCTGCGCAAAATTATCAAATTAGCCTCTTTCAATTTTGCATCTGTAGCTAGGATGCAAATTTCTAAATGCTCTGTTCAATTGATCTGCTTGAGATGTCTTCATTTGGACCTTGCGTGCGATGTTCTAATATTTGCCGTAAGTTCCTCTGGATTTCCTTCGATCCATATTGCAATCGCACTGCGTCGACAAAGTCAATAAAATTCCAACAACTGCTCTTTTCTCTCTTAAACCAATCCCATGCTTCATCGTCGAGCACGGATGAGAGAGCTTTGGTTATGTCGTCCATCGAGAGGTTATATGTCTCCTTGCATTCTTGGAGATTGCTCAGGAATGTTTCGGGAACGCTCTTCCTTGTGCCTTTGAATTGAATATGATATCTAGAGAAAATTTCGACCGTTCTTTTCTCTCTAGTGAAAAGCGAATCCTCTAAATTGCTGCAGTTTGAACAATTCCTATAAGATGGCATCGACGAATTTGCTTGCTGCTGCGGCTGCTGCGGCTGGTTTAGATTTTGGATATGAGGGTCGTCGGATATGCTGCTCTGGTGTGCTTGTTCTCGTCGTTGCTGCTGCGCTGCAAATTCATCTTCCCATTGCACGCTGGGGAGATTTTTCTGCTGATGCTTGTGTGTGCGCTGCTTCTCGGGTCGTTAGGGCTCATTTAATTACGCTCGTTCATTCTTCGCTCTGTTGCTGTTTGCTGCACTGCTCTAAATGTTGAGGGTTGTATGCTGTTTGTCGTTCTTGGCTGCGAGTTCATATAAATGTGTGTGCTTTGTGTTGCTGCGGGAGTTATATTCGGTATAAAGGGTTATTTGATAAATTTTTATCTGTCGGGATGGTTGGAGCAAGCGCGATAATTGAGCAATACGACGTTGAGTTTATTCCCAATAACGATACTGTTGTGCTTGGCGATGTATATAATAATTCTGAAATGATCGGTTCCAATAAAAATCTTTGCTGCTCTTGCTCAGTTGGAGACGGCGTTCTTAAATGCCTGCACTTTGATTGTGCTTGCGGACGATATGCTGGATGTAGCAATCTTTAATTTATTGCCTCGTTGCATTCTGTCGACTCCTCCATCGTCAGTGGATCCTGGTATCGTCCTTGCGATTGTCCGGTTTGCAGTTCCACATATAGCATCCGACCAGATGTAATATTTTGCTCTCTAGCTGCTCGGGGAGGGGGAGGCAATTTCGTAATTTCGGATTGTGTTAGGGAGAGATCCAGGAGAGATTCTTCTTCTATTGGGCTAAATTCGTCCAAGTGTCGTCCATCTACTTCTGGTTTCCATTCTGCTGCTGAGGGGCCATAATTTGTAATTAATTCGTATCGCGCTACGCGATCACGAATTGTGCGTATGTCATCGTCGATGTTCAGATCAAGCTGATTACAGTAAATTGTAATTTTCCCATCGGCGGTATTATTTATGGTGCGACTAATTATCACTGCACCTTGTGCTACATTATCAATATTTATTTTGCTACCTAATTTGTAGTTAGCTTCCATCTTGAATTTTAATTTAATTATTCTATCAATAATTAAGAAGGGGAGAGTAGAAGTTTCACGCAATAAATCTGCATATAAATGCAAATAGAAATTATCCCTAAAAATAATTATTTTTGTATGAAATAGAGTTTAATTGTTATTGCAATAGCACTTTTCATAAAGAAATAATTATTGATTTTTTATTGTCATGTGATATGTATACATCCTTTGCAAATAATTGATTTATTTATTTAGTAGTACTTATTAATTTGTGTGTTATTGGTAATTTGGTAATAGCACTTTTTATACACTGAGAAAAATATTATAATAAATATTAAAATAATCTCTATTAAAAATTACTATATTGTATAGGAAAAGTGTGACATCTCAGCAATATAATAATTTTTGCTATGTTATATAGTAAAATTTAGATATAATATCTTTTAATATCCAATATCGTAATTTTTGATATTCAATATAGTAATTTTTATTATATAAGTCAGCAAATTTTATTATTCAATCTGGTATTTTTTAAATGCGAGTTTAAAGAAGTAAAAATTAATTATATTTTGTTTTTAATTAATTCGAAATAGAATGTATATATCGGGGATTCCTTTTGTCAATTAAGAACTACAGAAATATTTAATATTTGGAGATTTAATTATACACTATTCTTACGCAGTTGATCGCAATTTTTATTCACTCGCATATATTTATTCATTATACTTATTAGTCACAAACTTAAATATTATTTCAATCGCTATCATTGCAATCCGCTGAACGGAAGATACATTTTCGCATAATAACTAAATATCTTGTTGTTTCTTATATACTAATTGACACTTTTTTGAGCTTTTGCGAGAAAAACTGAAAAAATAGAAAATTTTATACACGCCACCTATTGGACGAACGGATTAATTAGAATAGCCTTAAATTAAAAAGTCGTCTCAAAACAATTGAATACTGAAAAAGAAATGAACGTATGCGCGTATATAAACTATTTCTACAATACTTATTATACAAATTTTAATATATCGTCGCCTCCGAATAAAAACATTCTAACTCCGAAATCGCTTGGAAAATACGTTAACTCAGAATTCGCTTGGAGAACACGTTAACTCAGAATTCGCTTGGAGAACACGTCAACTCAAAAATCGCTTGGAAAACACGTTAACTCAGAATTCGCTTGGAGAACACGTTAACTCAGAAATCGCTTGGAGAACATGTTAACTCAGAAATCGCTTGGAAAACACGTTAACTCAAAATTCGCTTGGACAACACGTTAACTCAAAAATCGCTTGGAGAAGACTTTAACTCAAAAGTTGCTTGAAGAACACGTTAATTCAGAGGATGATTTTTGGCGCCTCGATTTAAGTTGGCACCACTACCAAAAAATTTTTAACAGTTCAAGAATAAATAAAAAAACTTTCATATATTTATACACGTATTTTTTTTTAATTTCTCTAAGCGTTCTTATTATACACTAATGCGTTCTCCTAAAAAAGGTGGAAAATTCTTTAAATATTTAAGAAAATCGTAGAAATTAGTGTTTTCGATAACTTTATGAAATCGATATTTATACGGGCTCTCCATAAATGTGTAAAAGTACATAAATTTATTTCTACTATAAAATATAGTACACAGGTGTATATTCTTTCAGATAAAAGTTGTCGCCTCAGCATAAGCGAGGATAATAATATAATTCATTTGAGGGGATTATCGGATATTACTCCAGAAGTGTAAATAAAACTATTCACCCTGTTCACTTTGATAATAACTTACTTAATTATATGAATTTCTAAATTAATTCAATGCTGTTAAATTTTGTATTAATTAACTTAAATAATGAATTTAATTTTGACTTAATATAATATATAGTGTGTGTGTGTGTGTGTGTGTGTGTGTGTGTGTGTGGTGTGTGTGTGTGTGTGTGTGTGTGGTGTGTGTGTGTGTGTGTGTGGTGTGTGTGTGTGTGTGGTGTGTGTGTGTGTGTGGTATGTGTGGTGTGTGTGTGTGTGTGTGTGTGTGTGTGTGTGTGTGTGTGTGTGTGTGTGTGTGTGTGTGTTGTGTGTGTGTGTGTGTGTGTGTGTGTACGTGTGTGTGTGTGTGTGTACGTGTGTGTACGAGTGTGTGTGTGTGTGTGTGTGTGTGTGTGTGTGTGTGTGTGTGTGTGTATAAAGTATACTTTGCGTCGCAAGGGGGAATACAGTTGAACTTTCTCCCATACAAAATATTTTTTAGATAATCGCTAAAACTAAACAACGCAAATTTTTTAATATTTATATTAAAAACAATATAATTATGAAATAATGCAATTTCATAAAAATAAAGTACCAACACATCACATATCAATTCTTTCAAATATTTATTCTACGATTTATAGTAGAAATAAATTTATGTACTTTTACACATTTATGGAGAGCCCGTATAAATATCGATTTCATAAAGTTATCGAAAACACTAATTTCTACGATTTTCTTAAATATTTAAAGAATTTTCCACCTTTTTTAGGAGAACGCATTAGTGTATAATAAGAACGCTTAGAGAAATTAAAAAAAAAATACGTGTATAAATATATGAAAGTTTTTTTATTTATTCTTGAACTGTTAAAAATTTTTGGTAGTGGTGCCAACTTAAATCGAGGCGCCAAAATCATCCTCTGAATTAACGTGTTCTTCAAGCAACTTTTGAGTTAAAGTCCTTCTCCAAGCGATTTTGAGTTAACGTGTTGTCCAAGCGAATTTTGAGTTAACGTGTTTTCCAAGCGATTTCTGAGTTAACATGTTTTCCAAGCGATTTTTGAGTTGACGTGTTCTCCAAGCGAATTCTGAGTTAACGTGTTCTCCAAGCGAATTCTGAGTTAACGTATTTTCCAAGCGATTTCTGAGTTAGAATGTTTTTATTCGGAGGCGACGATATATTAAAATTTGTATAATAAGTATTGTAGAAATAGTTTATATACGCGCATACGTTCATTCTTTTTCAGTATTCAATTGTTTTGAGACGACTTTTAATTTAAGGCTATTCTAATTAATCCGTTCGTCCAATAGGTGGCGTGTATAAAATTTTCTATTTTTTCAGTTTTTCTCGCAAAAGCTCAAAAAAGTGTCAATTAGTATATAAGAAACAACAAGATATTTAGTTATTATGCGAAAATGTATCTTCCGTTCAGCGGATTGCAATGATAGCGATTGAAATAATATTTAAGTTTGTGACTAATAAGTATAATGAATAAATATATGCGAGTGAATAAAAATTGCGATCAACTGCGTAAGAATAGTGTATAATTAAATCTCCAAATATTAAATATTTCTGTAGTTCTTAATTGACAAAAGGAATCCCCGATATATACATTCTATTTCGAATTAATTAAAAACAAAATATAATTAATTTTTACTTCTTTAAACTCGCATTTAAAAATACCAGATTGAATAATAAAATTTGCTGACTTATATAAAAAAATTACTATTGAATATCAAAAATTACGATATTGGATATTAAAAGATATTATATCTAAATTTTACTATATAACATAGCAAAAATTATTATATTGCTGAGATGTCACACTTTTCCTATACAATATAGTAATTTTTAATAGAGATTATTTTAATATTTATTATAATATTTTTCTCAGTGTATAAAAAGTGCTATTACCAAATTACCAATAACACACAAATTAATAAGTACTACTAAATAAATAAATCAATTATTTGCAAAGGATGTATACATATCACATGACAATAAAAAATCAATAATTATTTCTTTATGAAAAGTGCTATTGCAATAACAATTAAACTCTATTTCATACAAAAATAATTATTTTAGGGATAATTTCTATTTGCATTATATGCAGATTTATTGCGTGAAACTTCTACTCTCCCCTTCTTAATTATTGATAGAATAATTAAATTAAAATTCAAGATGGAAGCTAACTACAAATTAGGTAGCAAAATAAATATTGATAATGTAGCACAAGGTGCAGTGATAATTAGTCGCACCATAAATAATACCGCCGATGGGAAAATTACAATTTACTGTAATCAGCTTGATCTGAACATCGACGATGACATACGCACAATTCGTGATCGCGTAGCGCGATACGAATTAATTACAAATTATGGCCCCTCAGCAGCAGAATGGAAACCAGAAGTAGATGGACGACACTTGGACGAATTTAGCCCAATAGAAGAAGAATCTTCCTGGATCTCTCCCTAACACAATCCGAAATTACGAAATTGCCTCCCCCTCCCGAGCAGCTAGAGAGCAAAATATTACATCTGGTCGGATGCTATATGTGGAACTGCAAACCGGACAATCGCAAGGACGATACCAGGATCCACTGACGATGGAGGAGTCGACAGAATGCAACGAGGCAATAAATTAAAGATTGCTACATCCAGCATATCGTCCGCAAGCACAATCAAAGTGCAGGCATTAAGAACGCCGTCTCCAACTGAGCAAGAGCAGCAAAGATTTTTATTGGAACCGATCATTCCAATAAAAATCTTTGCTGCTCTTGCTCAGTTGGAGACGGCGTTCTTAAATGCCTGCACTTTGATTGTGCTTGCGGACGATATGCTGGATGTAGCAATCTTTAATTTATTGCCTCGTTGCATTCTGTCGACTCCTCCATCGTCAGTGGATCCTGGTATCGTCCTTGCGATTGTCCGGTTTGCAGTTCCACATATAGCATCCGACCAGATGTAATATTTTGCTCTCTAGCTGCTCGGGGAGGGGGAGGCAATTTCGTAATTTCGGATTGTGTTAGGGAGAGATCCAGGAGAGATTCTTCTTCTATTGGGCTAAATTCGTCCAAGTGTCGTCCATCTACTTCTGGTTTCCATTCTGCTGCTGAGGGGCCATAATTTGTAATTAATTCGTATCGCGCTACGCGATCACGAATTGTGCGTATGTCATCGTCGATGTTCAGATCAAGCTGATTACAGTAAATTGTAATTTTCCCATCGGCGGTATTATTTATGGTGCGACTAATTATCACTGCACCTTGTGCTACATTATCAATATTTATTTTGCTACCTAATTTGTAGTTAGCTTCCATCTTGAATTTTAATTTAATTATTCTATCAATAATTAAGAAGGGGAGAGTAGAAGTTTCACGCAATAAATCTGCATATAAATGCAAATAGAAATTATCCCTAAAAATAATTATTTTTGTATGAAATAGAGTTTAATTGTTATTGCAATAGCACTTTTCATAAAGAAATAATTATTGATTTTTTATTGTCATGTGATATGTATACATCCTTTGCAAATAATTGATTTATTTATTTAGTAGTACTTATTAATTTGTGTGTTATTGGTAATTTGGTAATAGCACTTTTTATACACTGAGAAAAATATTATAATAAATATTAAAATAATCTCTATTAAAAATTACTATATTGTATAGGAAAAGTGTGACATCTCAGCAATATAATAATTTTTGCTATGTTATATAGTAAAATTTAGATATAATATCTTTTAATATCCAATATCGTAATTTTTGATATTCAATATAGTAATTTTTATTATATAAGTCAGCAAATTTTATTATTCAATCTGGTATTTTTTAAATGCGAGTTTAAAGAAGTAAAAATTAATTATATTTTGTTTTTAATTAATTCGAAATAGAATGTATATATCGGGGATTCCTTTTGTCAATTAAGAACTACAGAAATATTTAATATTTGGAGATTTAATTATACACTATTCTTACGCAGTTGATCGCAATTTTTATTCACTCGCATATATTTATTCATTATACTTATTAGTCACAAACTTAAATATTATTTCAATCGCTATCATTGCAATCCGCTGAACGGAAGATACATTTTCGCATAATAACTAAATATCTTGTTGTTTCTTATATACTAATTGACACTTTTTTGAGCTTTTGCGAGAAAAACTGAAAAAATAGAAAATTTTATACACGCCACCTATTGGACGAACGGATTAATTAGAATAGCCTTAAATTAAAAAGTCGTCTCAAAACAATTGAATACTGAAAAAGAAATGAACGTATGCGCGTATATAAACTATTTCTACAATACTTATTATACAAATTTTAATATATCGTCGCCTCCGAATAAAAACATTCTAACTCAGAAATCGCTTGGAAAATACGTTAACTCAGAATTCGCTTGGAGAACACGTTAACTCAGAATTCGCTTGGAGAACACGTCAACTCAAAAATCGCTTGGAAAACACGTTAACTCAGAATTCGCTTGGAGAACACGTTAACTCAGAAATCGCTTGGAGAACATGTTAACTCAGAAATCGCTTGGAAAACACGTTAACTCAAAATTCGCTTGGACAACACGTTAACTCAAAAATCGCTTGGAGAAGACTTTAACTCAAAAGTTGCTTGAAGAACACGTTAATTCAGAGGATGATTTTTGGCGCCTCGATTTAAGTTGGCACCACTACCAAAAATTTTTAACAGTTCAAGAATAAATAAAAAAACTTTCATATATTTATACACGTATTTTTTTTTAATTTCTCTAAGCGTTCTTATTATACACTAATGCGTTCTCCTAAAAAAGGTGGAAAATTCTTTAAATATTTAAGAAAATCGTAGAAATTAGTGTTTTCGATAACTTTATGAAATCGATATTTATACGGGCTCTCCATAAATGTGTAAAAGTACATAAATTTATTTCTACTATAAATCGTAGAATAAATATTTGAAAGAATTGATATTGTGATGTGTTGGTACTTTATTTTTATGAAATTGCATTATTTCATAATTATATTGTTTTTAATATAAATATTAAAAAATTTGCGTTGTTTAGTTTTAGCGATTATCTAAAAATATTTTGTATGGGAGAAGTTCAACTGTATTCCCCCTTACGACGCAAAGTATACTTTATACACACACACACACACACACACACCACACACACACACACACACACACCACACACACACACACACACACACACACACACACACAACACACACACACACACACACACACACACACACACACACACACACACACACACACACACACACACACACACACACACACACACACACACACACACACACACACACACACACACACACACCACACACACACACACACCACACACACACACACACCACACACACACACACACACACCACACACACACACACACACACACACCACACACACACACACACACACACACACACACACACACATATATTATAATTAAGTCAAAATTAAATTCATTATTTAAGTTAATTAATACAAAATTTAACAGCATTGAATTAATTTAGAAATTCATATAATTAAGTAAGTTATTATCAAAGTGAACAGGGTGAATAGTTTTATTTACACTTCTGGAGTAATATCCGATAATCCCCTCAAATGAATTATATTATTATCCTCGCTTATGCTGAGGCGACAACTTTTATCTGAAAGAATATACACCTGTGTACTATATTTTATAGTAGAAATAAATTTATGTACTTTTACACATTTATGGAGAGCCCGTATAAATATCGATTTCATAAAGTTATCGAAAACACTAATTTCTACGATTTTCTTAAATATTTAAAGAATTTTCCACCTTTTTTAGGAGAACGCATTAGTGTATAATAAGAACGCTTAGAGAAATTAAAAAAAAAATACGTGTATAAATATATGAAAGTTTTTTATTTATTCTTGAACTGTTAAAAATTTTTGGTAGTGGTGCCAACTTAAATCGAGGCGCCAAAAATCATCCTCTGAATTAACGTGTTCTTCAAGCAACTTTTGAGTTAAAGTCTTCTCCAAGCGATTTCTGAGTTAACGTGTTCTCCAAGCGAATTCTGAGTTAACGTGTTTTCCAAGCGATTTCTGAGTTAACATGTTCTCCAAGCGATTTCTGAGTTAACGTGTTCTCCAAGCGAATTCTGAGTTAACGTGTTTTCCAAGCGATTTCTGAGTTAACGTGTTCTCCAAGCGAATTCTGAGTTAACGTGTTCTCCAAGCGAATTCTGAGTTAACGTATTTTCCAAGCGATTTCTGAGTTAGAATGTTTTTATTCGGAGGCGACGATATATTAAAATTTGTATAATAATATTGTAGAAATAGTTTATACGCGCATACGTTCATTTCTTTTTCAGTATTCAATTGTTTTGAGACGACTTTTAATTTAAGGCTATTCTAATTAATCCGTTCGTCCAATAGGTGGCGTGTATAAAATTTTCTATTTTTTCAGTTTTTCTCGCAAAAGCTCAAAAAGTGTCAATTAGTATATAAGAAACAACAAGATATTTAGTTATTATGCGAAAATGTATCTTCCGTTCAGCGGATTGCAATGATAGCGATTGAAATAATATTTAAGTTTGTGACTAATAAGTATAATGAATAAATATATGCGAGTGAATAAAAATTGCGATCCGCTGAACGGAAGATACATTTTCGCATAATAACTAAATATCTTGTTGTTTCTTATATACTAATGACACTTTTTTGAGCTTTTGCGAGAAAAACTGAAAAAATAGAAAATTTTATACACGCCACCTATTGGACGAACGGATTAATTAGAATAGCCTTAAATTAAAAGTCGTCTCAAAACAATTGAATACTGAAAAGAAATGAACGTATGCGCGTATATAAACTATTTCTACAATACTTATTATACAAATTTTAATATATCGTCGCCTCCGAATAAAAACATTCTAACTCAGAAATCGCTTGGAAAATACGTTAACTCAGAATTCGCTTGGAGAACACGTTAACTCAGAATTCGCTTGGAGAACACGTCAACTCAAAAATCGCTTGGAAAACACGTTAACTCAGAATTCGCTTGGAGAACACGTTAACTCAGAAATCGCTTGGAGAACATGTTAACTCAGAAATCGCTGGAAAACACGTTAACTCAAAATTCGCTTGGACAACACGTTAACTCAAAAATCGCTTGGAGAAGACTTTAACTCAAAAGTTGCTTGAAGAACACGTTAATTCAGAGGATGATTTTTGGCGCCTCGATTTAAGTTGGCACCACTACCAAAAATTTTTAACAGTTCAAGAATAAATAAAAAAACTTTCATATATTTATACACGTATTTTTTTTTAATTTCTCTAAGCGTTCTTATTATACACTAATGCGTTCTCCTAAAAAAGGTGGAAAATTCTTTAAATATTTAAGAAAATCGTAGAAATCTAGTGTTTTCGATAACTTTATGAAATCGATATTTATACGGGCTCTCCATAAATGTGTAAAAGTACATAAATTTATTTCTACTATAAAATATAGTACACAGGTGTATATTCTTTCAGATAAAAGTTGTCGCCTCAGCATAAGCGAGGATAATAATATAATTCATTTGAGGGGATTATCGGATATTACTCCAGAAGTGTAATAAAACTATTCACCCTGTTCACTTTGATAATAACTTACTTAATTATATGAATTTCTAAATTAATTCAATGCTGTTAAATTTTGTATTAATTAACTTAAATAATGAATTTAATTTTGACTTAATTATAATATATATATGTGTGTGTGTGTGTGTGTGTGTGTGTGTGTGTGTGTGTGTGTGTGTGTGTGTGTGTGTGTGTGTGTGTGTGTGTGTGTGTGTGTGTGTGTGTGTGTGGTGTGTGTGTGTGTGTGTGTGTGTGTACGTGTGTGTGTGTGTGTGTGTGTGTGTGTGTGTGTGTGTGTGTGTGTATAAGTATACTTTGCGTCGCAAGGGGGAATACAGTTGAACTTTCTCCCATACAAAATATTTTTTAGATAATCGCTAAAACTAAACAACGCAAATTTTTTAATATTTATATTAAAAACAATATAATTATGAAATAATGCAATTTCATAAAAATAAAGTACCAACACATCACAATATCAATTCTTTCAAATATTTATTCTACGATTTATAGTAGAAATAAATTTATGTACTTTTACACATTTATGGAGAGCCCGTATAAATATCGATTTCATAAAGTTATCGAAAACACTAATTTCTACGATTTTCTTAAATATTTAAAGAATTTTCCACCTTTTTTAGGAGAACGCATTAGTGTATAATAAGAACGCTTAGAGAAATTAAAAAAAAAATACGTGTATAAATATATGAAAGTTTTTTATTTATTCTTGAACTGTTAAAAATTTTTGGTAGTGGTGCCAACTTAAATCGAGGCGCCAAAAATCATCCTCTGAATTAACGTGTTCTTCAAGCAACTTTTGAGTTTAAAGTCTTCTCCAAGCGATTTTTGAGTTAACGTGTTGTCCAAGCGAATTTTGAGTTAACGTGTTTTCCAAGCGATTTCTGAGTTAACATGTTCTCCAAGCGATTTCTGAGTTAACGTGTTCTCCAAGCGAATTCTGAGTTAACGTGTTTTCCAAGCGATTTTTGAGTTGACGTGTTCTCCAAGCGAATTCTGAGTTAACGTGTTCTCCAAGCGAATTCTGAGTTAACGTATTTTCCAAGCGATTTCTGAGTTAGAATGTTTTTATTCGGAGGCGACGATATATTAAAATTTGTATAATAAGTATTGTAGAAATAGTTTATATACGCGCATACGTTCATTTCTTTTTCAGTATTCAATTGTTTTGAGACGACTTTTTAATTTAAGGCTATTCTAATTAATCCGTTCGTCCAATAGGTGGCGTGTATAAATTTTCTATTTTTTCAGTTTTTCTCGCAAAAGCTCAAAAAAGTGTCAATTAGTATATAAGAAACAACAAGATATTTAGTTATTATGCGAAAATGTATCTTCCGTTCAGCGGATTGCAATGATAGCGATTGAAATAATATTTAAGTTTGTGACTAATAAGTATAATGAATAAATATATGCGAGGTGAATAAAAATTGCGATCAACTGCGTAAGAATAGTGTATAATTAAATCTCCAAATATTAAATATTTCTGTAGTTCTTAATTGACAAAAGGAATCCCCGATATATACATTCTATTTCGAATTAATTAAAAACAAAATATAATTAATTTTTACTTCTTTAAACTCGCATTTAAAAAATACCAGATTGAATAATAAAATTTGCTGACCTTATATAATAAAAATTACTATATTGAATATCAAAAATTACGATATTGGATATTAAAAGATATTATATCTAAATTTTACTATATAACATAGCAAAAATTATTATATTGCTGAGATGTCACACTTTTCCTATACAATATAGTAATTTTTAATAGAGATTATTTTAATATTTATTATAATATTTTTCTCAGTGTATAAAAGTGCTATTACCAAATTACCAATAACACACAAATTAATAAGTACTACTAAATAAATAAATCAATTATTGCAAAGGATGTATACATATCACATGACAATAAAAAATCAATAATTATTTCTTTATGAAAAGTGCTATTGCAATAACAATTAAACTCTATTTCATACAAAAATAATTATTTTTAGGGATAATTTCTATTTGCATTTATATGCAGATTATTGCGTGAAACTTCTACTCTCCCCTTCTTAATTATTGATAGAATAATTAAATTAAAATTCAAGATGGAAGCTAACTACAAATTAGGTAGCAAAATAAATATTGATAATGTAGCACAAGGTGCAGTGATAATTAGTCGCACCATAAATAATACCGCCGATGGGAAAATTACAATTTACTGTAATCAGCTTGATCTGAACATCGACGATGACATACGCACAATTCGTGATCGCGTAGCGCGATACGAATTAATTACAAATTATGGCCCCCTCAGCAGCAGAATGGAAACCAGAAGTAGATGGACGACACTTGGACGAATTTAGCCCAATAGAAGAAGAATCTCTCCTGGATCTCTCCCTAACACAATCCGAAATTACGAAATTGCCTCCCCCTCCCCGAGCAGCTAGAGAGCAAAATATTACATCTGGTCGGATGCTATATGTGGAACTGCAAACGGACAATCGCAAGGACGATACCAGGATCCACTGACGATGGAGGAGTCGACAGAATGCAACGAGGCAATAAATTAAAGATTGCTACATCCAGCATATCGTCCGCAAGCACAATCAAAGTGCAGGCATTTAAGAACGCCGTCTCCAACTGAGCAAGAGCAGCAAAGATTTTTATTGGAACCGATCATTCCAGAATTATTATACATCGCCAAGCACAACAGTATCGTTATTGGAATAAACTCAACGTCGTATTGCTCAATTATCGCGCTTGCTCCAACCATCCCGACAGATAAAATTTATCAAATAACCCTTTTATACCGAATTATAACTCCCGCAGCAACACAAAGCACACACATTTATATGAACTTGAATTGAATAATGCAATTTCATAAAAATAAAGTACCAACACATCACAATATCAATTCTTTCAAATATTTATTCTACGATTTATAGTAGAAATAAATTTATGTACTTTTACACATTTATGGAGAGCCCGTATAAATATCGATTTCATAAAGTTATCGAAAACACTAATTTCTACGATTTTCTTAAATATTTAAAGAATTTTCCACCTTTTTTAGGAGAACGCATTAGTGTATAATAAGAACGCTTAGAGAAATTAAAAAAAAAATACGTGTATAAATATATGAAAGTTTTTTTATTTATTCTTGAACTGTTAAAAATTTTTGGTAGTGGTGCCAACTTAAATCGAGGCGCCAAAAATCATCCTCTGAATTAACGTGTTCTTCAAGCAACTTTTGAGTTAAAGTCTTCTCCAAGCGATTTTTGAGTTAACGTGTTGTCCAAGCGAATTTTGAGTTAACGTGTTTTCCAAGCGATTTCTGAGTTAACATGTTTTCCAAGCGATTTTTGAGTTGACGTGTTCTCCAAGCGAATTCTGAGTTAACGTGTTCTCCAAGCGAATTCTGAGTTAACGTATTTTCCAAGCGATTTCTGAGTTAGAATGTTTTTATTCGGAGGCGACGATATGTAGTATATACATTTTACTATATAGGATGTAAGAACTTTTGTGATTTTGATATTAAAATGTGCTATTTACGTAAGATTGATTACAACATTACATATTAAATATTGTAAAACTTTATTTTATAAATTTTATAAAATAAAAAAATATAGTATAAATATTTTAATAATTTTTGTCTATATATATAACTAATTTATATAAAAACTCAACCAAATAATTAAATTTTGATCATACATATATAATTATAATTTATTTATATATTAGGTAGTTTATGTTATTATGTATTATGGTGTTTATATTATTTATATTATTTTATTGCTATTTATTATTATTTTTATTATTATCAACTGGAACGAAGTACTCACTCTCATTTAATCGTTTCATTATATTATAGACATTATTCTGTAATTTTTTTAAGGGATTCTTCTTAACTATTTTATAAACTTTATCATCATTTAACAGTGTATTCACTTTTTCTATATAATCAGTCTTATACATACAGACCGTAAGATTTCCTTTGTCAGCATGTGTGAAAAATATATTTGGGTTTTCTTTTAGAAATTCTTGTTGCTTCTAACATTTTTTGCAAATGATTTTTCATTACTAGTCACGTGTTTTGTTGAATTAATTTCACCTTTTATATTGTTAACTATTATGTTTCGAATTTCATTTTTTACTTCGTTGTTGATTTCAAATGTATCAAATTTAGTTTCCATATTTTTAACGGTAAGAACAATGTCTATTTCGTAAAATTTTTATTCTCGTTGAATTTTGGCCCTAATGACGTTACTTCAACTACTTCTTTCGGTAGTGCAATTGAAGTCAGATTTTTTATCCAGTTACTATTCTCCTGTATATTAAGATTTTGATTTCTTTTGTGTTTGTATATTAAATTTTTTAATTTTTGACTATGTTTATATCCGAGTTGATTAAAATTCTTACAGACTTTCTTTTCAGTAAATACAAAAAAGTTATTAATAGTGTGTAAATCAATATTCGATCTCACTATATTCAGTTTTAACTTATTAAGTTCTTTTTGCAAATAATTAATGTGAATGTGTATATCGTAATTTTTACTCAAATCACTCTGACCGACAGAAGAAAAATATAGTTTATAATTTAGTTGATAGAGCAATTTTCAAATAACAACTATTCAAATAAATTTTATGACGAGGCTATTAATGAGAGACTTAGAAAAATTAAAATTTCTGGTAACTGTAAAGACAATAAAAAAGCACCTTTTTTAGTTTTATCTCTACCCTTTTATTCAAATTTTTTTAAAAAATGCTCATACTCAGTAATGCTCAAACAAACTCAGTAACATCATACAATTAGGAAAAGATAAATTGAAAAAAATGGATATATGTGGTGCTATTTATAAATTTAATTGTAAAAATTGTTCTGTATCATATGTCGGCGAAACAAAGAGAGCACTTAGAGAACGCATTTCTGAACATAATAAGTCACGTAATCCGGAGTCTGTTGTGAGTTTACACATGAAGAATAAAAATCATGAATTCGATTTTGAAAATGTTAAAGTTTTAGACATTGAAAACTGCTATAAAAAACGTTTGATTTCTGAAATGCTTCATATTAAAAGTACTAAAAATACTATTAATAAGAAAGAAGATACTGTTATTTTGAGTAGAATTTACAACAACATCTTGTAACCGTTGAAAATTATTCTTAGAACTTGTAAAATCGTTAAACCGATCACATCCTTGTACTTCTGCGAATCTTATTCGTATGTCAATCTTTTGTACACGGTATATATAGCAATAACAATTTTTGAAATTTCACTTGACTTTACTCATCTACGAGTAATGGAAGATCATTGCTAACTGTTTGACATTTATGGTAAAAATTGTTTTGTTATATATAGTGTTTTTTGTGAATTGTTTGTTATTTAAAAAGTTTTTTGTATATTTATTTATAATTTTTTGTGTTCAATAAACTAGTACTTGAAGAGGTCTGCAAAATCTGGCAGACGAAACGTCGTACAACTTTTAAAATCAAATTGGTTGTTAATTTTATTACAGCCTGGATTTAACCCTTTAAAATCGTTATTGTGGATTTTATCATAACCATGAAGGGTGTTCATTCTGAAATGAGATTAATAGTTTTAGAGAAAAAATTTCATATAGAAATATGATACGAATATTCGAGAGAATATCTTTATTCGAATTTTTTTATTATACCAATAGCTTTATGAAATTTTTTCTCTGAAACTATTATTCTCAGGAGAAAATTTATAAAGTAATTTGTTGCTGGAAATGAAAAGCAGAATCTACCAGTATTTTTAAAATCCTATATTAAATTAAGGAGGATCCCGTTTTGGACGTTCTCCGGTTCTCCGGTTCTCCGGTTCTGAGATATGACTATTATATTCTTAATTAGAAGATCAGCTTTATGAATCTAGAAAATTTTTTTTCACAGCTAGACAGGATGGCAAGTAGATTTCTGGACATCGTCTCCAAGAAGCGACACTCTTTTTCTCATATTCAGACATTTTAACATGCAGGCTTTCCAGTAGATGATGTCCTGATGACCTAGATGATAGCTAGATTCGTACTTTTTGTTTTAATTTGATAACTAGCCAAGTTGCTCGCTTCGCTCGCAGTTAAATATTATTCTTAACATAATATTTCTTTACCATCAAATTACAGTATAATGTAATATTCAAAAAATTAATTTTTTTAAAACTATTTATTAATATAATTTATAGTACTAGTAATTAAATAAATATTACAATTATATAATTTGTTGGAAAAAATCCGTAATAACTAATAAAAGATTGATCATTTTTACTATTTATATCTATAACAATTTTTGTTTTTCTCAATAATTAATTCTAATCTTATTATTTACATTAATACCTGATAAACTGTGTATAATTCAAAATAGATCGGTTCATATTAATAAATCATTAATTATAACATTCTAATTAGAATTTAAAATACCACATGTACTAGGATGACAAATATTAGAAGTTTAAATAGAAATAACGATTTGTTTTTACAATTTTTGATGTATTGTTTTGTTATATTATTTTTGATATATTGATTATATATATATATATATATATATATATACCGAGTGACAATTTGGGGACGATACAACTTTGAATTGAAATATTTTTATTTAGAATTTAGCAATTGTAAGGAATCCAACGGATTTTAACTAATTAAAGGGATAGAAATGTAATAGTCATCTCAGAATTTTGATATATACAATATTTTAAAAAATAAAAAAACTAATTTTTGAGAAAATAACATTTTTGTAAAATATTTGGTATATTCTTGTTTAAGAGATCAAATTAAGTTTATCTGAATCATTTCCGTGTAGATTTGGTTATTAGTAGTAAAGTTATTGACGATTGAAAATTATTAGAAATCGAAAATTTCTGACGCGCACTGAGATAATTATCTAGATGATCGTAGAAAAAAGATGATACGCCATATCATCGACTCGAGGTTATAAACAATTGTTATTTCGTCGGTAATACTGACAATTTCGTAAATGTTATGTACGACAGATGGCGGTGCAGACATGTTTCGTGTCTATATCATTTATATCGCGATATGTACTAGGTTACAAAGCCAATAAATATATATTAATCTACATTATTTATACAAATTGAATAATAGAAGTTTTAGGTAAAAATAATTCTGAACTTGAAAATATCGCACGATTATTATCGCCTATTCAATAATGATTAATAGTCATTGATGAAACAACTGTTCATGCGACACTTACATTGAATTTCATATTAAGATGGAAATAAGAAATTTATGATGAGAATTGTGTATCTTTTAAAATTATATTTGATTTTAAATAAACAACATTAGAACACTCTTTTCTTTTAAATTCTACATTTTACTCTTTTGAAAAGGGAAATTCTAGTAATTACATCTTTTCAATAATAGTAAAATGACGTTTTTATACATTTTAAATGCAGTTTCTACACTTTAGGGTTTACAGTGTAGACTATAGCTAGACTATAGAATTTCATACGGCCCGCGTAGAAATAATTTCATGTGAAAATCATGGCAAAATATTTTCTTGGAAAATCTTGGTAAAATCTTAGCAAAATCGTGGAAAAGGTCCGAGTTCGAGTCTCCGAAGGATTAAAATTTTTTTTAAATTATAATTAATTAAATGCCAAAATTTTGTAACAGATTTTAAATATTTTTTTTATTACAATTTAAATTCAAAACCCTTGCAAAATCATGGATTCTGCTCATTAGCCACGATTATGCTAAGATTTTACCAAGATTTTTCAAGGAAATATTTTGCCATGATTTTCACATGGAATTTTTTCTACGCGGGAGGCTACAATAATCAATAATAAACCTTCGTTTTAATATTATTTTTTGACGAAAGTCTAATCCGACTGGATTAGATAGGACATGAACGAATATACGATTAAGCATCTCCTCATTGGCGCGGATCGGCTCGCGATGTATTCGAGCAGTAGCGCGGACTTCGAGAAGAGACCAATTTTAGTGCGTGACGAAAGAAAACAATTAAGTTGCGAGAACAACGATTGCGGAGTTTACTGATGTGCCGGAGGCATCGTGTAGTCTACGGGGATGGAGCTGAGTTTCGCGTGGATTCATGCTCTATCCCCGTAGACTTGACACTTGAATTTTTCGATTCCAAGCGATATTCATCGGTGCTAAGTGGTATGTTTTAACATATTAATGCTCGAGAAACCATTTGACAACGATTGCGGAGTATACTGATGTGCCGGAAGCATCGAATAGTCTACGGGGATAGAGCTGAGTTTCGCGCGGATTCATGCTCTATCCCCGTAGACTTGACACCTGAATTTTTCGATTGCAAGCGATACTCTTCGATGCGAAGTGGTGTGTTTTAATATAATAACGTTCGAAAAACCATTTGAAAACGATTGCGGAGTACACTGATGTGCCGGAAGCATCGAATATTCTACGGTGATTGAGCCGAGTTTCGCGCGGATTCATGCTCTATCCCCGTAGACTTGACACCTAAATTTTTCGATTGCAAGTGATACTCAACGATGCTAAGTGGTGTGTTTTAACATAATAACGTTCGAGAAACCATTTGACAACGATTGCGGAGTATACTGATGTGCCGGAAGCATCGAATAGTCTACGGAGATAGAGCCGAGTTTCGCGCGAAAGCATGCTGTATCTCCGTAGACTTGATACCTGAATTTTTCGATTCCAAACGGTACTCTTCGATGCTAAGTGGTGTGTATTAACATAATAACGCTCGATGAACCATTTGACAACTATTGCGGAGTTTACGGATGTGCCGGAGGCATCGTGTAATCTACGGGGATGGAGCTGAGTTTCGCGTGGATTCATGCTCTATCCCCGTAGACTTGACACCTGACTTTGTCGATTCCAAGCGATACTCATCGGTGCTAAGTGGTGTGTTTTAACATATTAACGCTCGACAAACCATTTGACAACGATTGCGGAGTTTACTGATGTGTCTGAGGCATCGTGTAGTCTACGGGGATGGAGCTTAGTTTCGCGTGGATTCATGCTCTATCCCCGTAAACTACACGATGCTTCCGAAGAGTACCGCTTGGAATCGAAAAAGTCAGGTGTCAAGTCTACGGGGATAGAGCATGAATCCGCGCGAAACTCGGCTCTATCCCCGTAGACTATTCGATGCTTCCGGCACATCAGTATACTCCGCAATCGTTGTCAAATGGTTTTTCGAACGTTATTATGTTAAAACACACAACTTAGCATCGATGAGTATCGCTTGGAATTGAAAAATTCAGTTGTCAAGTCTACGGGGATAGAGCATGAATCCGCGCGAAACTTGGCTCTATCCCCGTAGACTATTCGATGCTTCCGGCACATCAGTATACTCTGCAATCGTTGTCAAATGGTTTTTCGAGCATTAATATGTTAAAACTTACCACTTAGCACCGATGAGTATCGCTTGGAATCGAAAAAGTCAGGTGTCAAGTCTACGGGGATAGAGCATGTATCCACGCGAAACTCAGCTCCATCCCCGTAGACTACACGATGCTTCCGGCACATCAGTAAAATCCGCAATCGTTGTTTTCGCAACTTCATTGTTTTCTTTCGTCACGCACTAAAATCGGTCTCTTCTCGAAGTCCGCGCTACTGCTCGAATACATCGCGAGCCGATCGGCGCCAATCAGGAGATGCTTTATCGTATATTCGTTCATGTCCTATCTAATCCAGTCGGATTAGACTTTCGTCAAAAAATAATATTAAAACGAAGGTTTATTATTGATTATTGTAGCCTCCCGTGTAGAAAAAATTCCATGTGAAAATCATGGCAAAATATTTCCTTGTAAAATCTTGGTAAAATCTTAGCAAAATCGTGGCTAATGAGCGGAATCCATGATTTTGCAAGGGTTTAGAATTTAAATTGTAAAAAAAAAAATATTTAAAATCTGTTGCAAAATTATGGCATTTAATTAATTATAATTTAAAAAAAATTTTAAATCTTCGGAGACTCGAACTCGGACCTTTTACCACGATTTTGCTAAGATTTTACCAAGATATTCCAAGAAAATATTTTGCCATGATTTTCACATGAAATTATTTCTACGCGGACCGTATAAAAATCTATAGTCTAGCTATAGTCTACGCTGTAAACCCTAAAGTGTAGAAACTGCATCTAAAATGTATTAAATCGTCATTTTACTATTATTGAAAAGATGTAATTACTAGAATTTCCCTTTTCAAAAGAGTAAAATGTAGAATTTAAAAGAAAAGAGTGTTCTAATTTTGTTTATTCAAAATCAAATATAATTTTAAAAGATACACAATTCTTATCATAAATTTCTTATTTGCATCTTAATATGAAATTCAATGTAAGTGTCACATGAACAGTTGTTTCATCAATGATTATTAATCATCATTGAATAGGCGATAATAATCGTGCGATATTTTCAAGTTCAGAATTATTTTTACCTAAAACTTCTATTATTCAATTTGTTCAAATAATGTAGATTAATACATATTTATTGGCTTTGTAACCTAGTACATATCGCCATATAAATGATATAGACACGAAACATGTCTGCACCGCATCTGTCGTACATAACATTTACGAAATTGTCAGTATTACCGACGAAATAACAATTGTTTATAACCTCGAGTCGATGATATCGCGTATCATCTTTTTTCTACGATCATCTAGATAATTATCTCAGTGCGCGTCAGACATTTTCGATTTCTAATAATTTTCAATCGTCAGTAACTTTACTACTAATAACCAAATCTACACGGAAATGATTCAGATAAACTTAATTTGATCTCTTAAACAAGAATATACCAAATATTTTACAAAAATGTTATTTTCTCAAAAATTAGTTTTTTTATTTTTTAAAATATTGTATTTATCAAAATTCTGAGATGACTATTACATTTCTATCCCTTTAATTAGTTAAAATCCGTTGGATTCCTTACAGTTGCTAAATTCTAAATAAAAATATTTCAATTCAAAGTTGAATCGTCCCCAAATTGTCACTCGGTATATATATATATATATATATATATATATATATATATATGTGTGGTTCTCTGTGACATCGAAGATGAAAAAAATAAATATTGCTATAACTGTGGGAATATGTTTTAGAGGTATCCAGTAGTTCTCCTGAATTTTCTCAGATTTTTTCTGGGCCATTATTTTAAGTTACGGAGAGTCAAAGTTGACATTTTAGCACTTTTTTGCATTATATGCCCATTTTCATGAATTTTTAGCTCCCAGGGGATGCATTTTTCACTAAAAACATAAGTATGACTTTTTTTGTAAAATTTTCCGAACTTTTCATTAAAAATACTTTTAAAGACATAATTGTATGCTGTCACACTCTTGTAAGCCATTTAAACCTTAAATAGTGAAAATCAGCAATTCTGCTCCGGACTCTGGTAACCTAATACTGTCTAAAAGATGTCTTTTTATAGTCAGAAACTGCCTAAAAATTTCCAGAGTGGGTCTAAATCATTAAGATCACTTATAGTCAAAATATCCGGGAAAAGTGCCCGAAATATTAATAGAAATGTATATTTGTTGCCTTATAACGATGAATCTAGTAGCATGATCATTGCAAAAAAATTTATGCACTTACCTTGGAATGGTAGAAAAGTATCTCCACTTGTTTCAGTATCCATCTAATCCCCTGTGAGCTGCTAAAAATACAAATAATATTATAAAATTATAAAAAATTATTTTTTAAACATTTATAATGCTGGATTTTTAGTTTAACATCCCTTACAAGAATTATAATACTAATCTGAAGGATTACTATAAAAGTATCAACATTATTATTATTATTATTCAGCAATACATTGTTTAGATTTCACAAACTTGTCACTGTCACGTTATCATATTATTCATTATAATTATATATCCGATTTATTTATATATCTTTTGTATTAAATACGTATATTCAGTTATTGTAATAATGACGTTTATATATTTATAGTAATCCTTCAGATTAGTATTATAATTCTTGTAAGGGATGTAAAACTAAAAATTCAGCATTATAAGTGTTTAAAAATTAATTTTTTACATTTGTATAATATTTGTATTTTTAGCAGCTTACAGGGGATTAGATGGATACTGAAACAAGTGAAGATACTTTTCTACCATTCCAAGGTAAGTGCATAAATTTTTTTGCAATGATCATGCTACTAGATTCATCGTTATAAGGCAACAAATATACATTTCTATTAATATTTCGGGCACTTTTCCCGGATATTTTGACCATAAGTGATCTTAATGATTTAGACCCACTCTAGAAATTTTTAGGCAGTTTCTGACTATAAAAAGACATCTTTTAGACAGTATTAGGTTACCAGAGTCCGGAGCAGAATTGCTGATTTTCACTATTTAAGGTTTAAATGGCTTACAAGAGTGTGACAGCATACAATTATGTCTTTAAAAGTATTTTTAATGAAAAGTTCGGAAAATTTTACAAAAAAAGTCATACTTATGTTTTTAGTGAAAAATGCATCCCCTGGGAGCTAAAAATTCATGAAAATGGGCATATAATGCAAAAAAGTGCTAAAATGTCAACTTTGACTCTCTGTAACTTAAAATAATGGCCCAGAAAAAATCTGAGAAAATTCAGGAGAACTACTGGATACCTCTAAAACATATTCCCACAGTTATAGCAATATTTATTTTTTTCATCTTCGATGTCACAGAGAACCACCCATATATATATATACTAGGGGGGCTTCGCCCCCCTGCGCGCTTCGCGCGCCAACCCCCTATTTTTAATTTCGAAAAAGGTTTTTCATAATTAATTTATTTAAAATAATGTTTTAAATTGTATTATTTTTTCACTACCATGGACACCTTAAAAATTAAACAGATTCACACAACACCTTGGAGGTATTGCTATAGTTATTATAATTTATAAATAAAAGTTTACCAAAATTTAGTGTAATGAAATCAGAATAAAAATAATAAAAAAAAATAACGACATATTAAATGTTAACTGTAAATTTTAAACTATATGAATTCTTATAAAGCTTAAATTTATATTTTAATAATTATAAATGTTAATGAAAAATTAACTTACCAAAAATAGTAAAGTGCATATATTTAATTGTAGTATTTAGTAAAAACCTATTACAATTTTAGATTATTTTAAACCGATCTAAATAGAACTTTACCTCCTAAAATTAATTTATTTAATGACGAAGGGTCATCGCCAAGAGTTTTATATGTCATTAATATTTTGTACTTTAATAGTAATAAAACTTTCTTCTTAATTAACTTAATTTTTGTATTATTTTTAAAGAATTATTTATAAAATTTTAGCGCTATATAAATAAAAACCTGTTTTTTCCCCCGTGATTCGTAATTTGCACTCTCTTTTAAAATTTGCGTTTTAATCCATAATTATATCCAATTTATTTTTACTATGCAGAGCCCACATATTTATTTTGATTATTATAAACAAATTCATTTCTTAAATATCCTTCTATTTTTAATAAATACATACTTGTTTATTTAAAATATTGTGTTATGTAAATATAAATTATCTACACACATATATATCCATACAATTTTGAAATATTAATTTAAAAAATATATAAATTAAATGCTCCTAAATTAATAGTTTTTGAAAATCTATTCATGTGTAATTCGTATTTTATATTGCCACTGTTAAAATTTGAATTTTCTTTTGCCTATACTGTTTATAATAGAATTATCTTAAAAATGCAATAATTAATATATTTAATTTTTAACCCATTGTATATATCATATGGATATTTGAAGAGTGTATGTTATACTTGATTAATATTTATTTAATCTTCAAACAATTTTGCATCTGTATTTAAAGCATTACATTGAATAATAAGCTAACTAACCCCTCAGATTTTTTATATTATCGTACATTTAAAATTATACTATCTATTTATGCAATTACAAATCTCACAACTATTTTTTATATAAGTTTTCAATTTACAATAAATCCGGTTTGAATTCATAAGTGCATAGTGGAGAAATTCGATGTTATTAAAGTTGCTTGCTGAATTCCGATTCTCGAATTTTTGCTATTTCCACTTTCTTTTTCATTCGATGGCAACAAAAAGAGATAGCGTCATAGGAGATGCGAAAGATAGAAAGAGACGAAATTTTTTCTATCCCGTGAGAGAACGCCTACAGAGGTAAAAACTGTTAGCAAGATGTTTGAGAAGTGGCCGCAAAGAGATATATATATATCTCTATAATATATAAATATTTCGCCGCCGCCGCCGCCGTGTCTACGAATTCAGCATTCAACATATATATATATATATATATGTTTTATATATATATGTTATATATATATATATATATATATATGTTATATCTCTCTATAATATATAAATATTTCGCCGCCGCCGCCGCCGCCGTGTCTAAGAATTCAGAATTCAACATATATATATGTCATATATATATATATGTTATATATATATATGTTATATCTCTTTATAATATATAAATATTTCGCCGCCGCCGCCGCCTCCGCCGTGTCTAAGAATTCAGAATTCAACATTTATAAATATGTCATATATATGTTATATATATATGTCATTTATATGTTATATATATGTCATATATATGATATATATATATATGTATGTCATATATATAAGTGTGTGCGTGTGTGTGCGTGTGTGCGTGTGTGTGTGTGTGCGTGTGCGTGCGTGCGTGCGTGCATGTGTGTGTGTGTGTGTGTGTGTGTGTGTGTGTGTGTGTGTGTGTGTGTGTGTGTGTGTGTGTGTGTGTGTGTGTGTGTGTGTGTGTGTGTGTGTGTGTGTACGGACCTAAAATTTAATGTAATGTTTTTAAAAATATGCACAATTTTTTTTTCGAAGATAAAATAAATATTAATCAAGTATAACATACACTTTTCAAATATCTATATGTGAAATATACAATAAATTAAAAATTAAATACATTAATTATTGCATTTTTAAGATAATTCTATTATAAACAGTAATGGCAAAAGAAAATTCAAATTTTAACAGTGGCAATATAAGATACGAATTACATTTCAAAAGTTTTTCGAAAATTATTATTTTAGTAGTATTTAATTTAAATGTTATTCAAATCAAAATTTAAAAATTGTATGGATATATAAGTAAGTAGATTACGTATATTTATATAAAACAATATCTAAAATAAACATGTATGTATTTATTAGAAACTAAAGGTTATTTAAGGAATGCCTTTGTTTATAATAATTAAAATAAATATATGGGGCTGTAACTAAAGGAAAAAATAATTGGATATAATTATGGATTAAAACGCAAATTTAGAAAGAGGGTGCTAATTACGAATTACGGGAGAAATGGAAGAAACAGGTTTTTATTTATATACCACTAAAATGTTATAAATAATTTTTTCAAACTAATACAAAAATTAATTAAATTAAGTAGAAAGTTTTATTACTCTAAAAGTACAAAATATTAATGACATATAGAACTCTTGGCGATGACTTAAATAAGTAATCTTAGGAGGTATAGTTCTATTTAGATCCGTTTAACATAATCTAAAATTTTAATAGGTTTTTACTAAATACTACAATTAAGTTTATGCACTTTACTATTTTTGGTAAGTTAATTGTTCATTACCACATATATATATATATATATATATATATATATATATATATGGGCTATTTCACGTCAAGTGGTACGATGAAAATTTTAAATCACTCCAAATTTTCTGAACAGACTGGAAATATCTTCCAGAAGATAGAAAAAAAATTTTAGGTGTTAAAAATAATTTGCCTAAGAGTTATTCCACCATGAAAATTGGAAATTTTTCAATTTTTTAGAAAATTTGCTATTTTTAAAGCCATTTATCTCAAAATCTATTAATTTTTTTGAAAAAACATTACAAACAACTTTTGTTTAAAATAATTTTTAGAACTTATCTGCCTGGGTTACAATTCTTAATTTTAAAATCTCGAAGGGATAGAGCACTCGAAAATATTGAATATCAAAAAAAGGCGACCACGCCACAATCGATTTTGATCTAACATCGCTCAAAAGATCACATTTTTTGAGAGCTTTCGAATGGCGGTGGTTAGATTATTGGCCAAGACCGCTGGTGTAAGTTATGCCCTAAAATACATGAAAATTAGTGATTTTATGAGGTTTATGGGGTATAACTTACACCAGCGGTCTTGGCCAATAATCTAACCACCGCCATTCGAAAGCTCTCAAAAAATATGATCTTTGAGCGATGTTAGATCAAAATCGATTGTGGCGTGGTCGCCTTTTTTTGATATTCAATATTTTCGAGTGCTCTATCTCTTCGAGATTTTAAAATTAAGAATTGTAACCCAGGTAGATAAGTTCTAAAAATTATTTTAAACAAAAGTTGTTTGTAATGTTTTTTCAAAAAAATCAATAGATTTTGAGATAAATCGCTTTATAAATAGTAATTTTTCTAAAAAATTGAAAAATTTCCATTTTTCATGGTGGAATAACTCTTAGGCAAATTATTTTTAACATCTAAAATTTTTTTTTCTATCTTCTGGAAGATATTTCCAGTCTGTTCACAAAATTTGGAGTGATTTAAAATTTTCATCGTACCACTTGACGTGAAATAGCCCATATATATCTATATATATATATTACACCTTTGGTGTAAGTTATGTCCTAAAATACGTGAAAATTAGTGATTTTATGAGGTTTATGAGGCATAAGTTACACCAGCGGTCTTGGCCAATAATCTAACCCAAGCCATTCGAAAGCTCGCGAAAAATGTAAACTTTTGAGAGTTGTTAGATTAAAATCGATTATGGTGTAGTAGCCTTTTTTTTGATATTCAATATGTCCGGGTGTTCTATCTCTTCGAGATTTTAAAATTAAGAAATGTAACCAGGGTAGATAAGTTCTAAAGATTAATTTAAACAAAAGTTGTTTGTAATGTTTTTTCAAAATAATCAACAGATTTTGAGATAAATGGCTTTAAAAATAGGAATTTTTCTAAAAAATTGAAAAATTTCCACTTTTCATGGTCAAATAACTCTTAAGCAAATTATTTTTAACACTTAAATTTTTTTTGTATGTTCTGGAAGATGTTTCCAGCCTGTTCTCAAATTTTGGAGTGATTTAAAATTTTCATCGTACCACTTGACGTGAAATAGCCCATATATGTGTATATATATGTATGTATGTATGTGGGTGTGTGTGTGTGCGGCGTAATATTTATATAATATATATATATTTTAAAATTGTTTTTTCAAGAATACATAATATACGTATTTTTTCCGTGCGCAAAAAAAAAGTTGTGAACATAACATGAAAGAATGTGTATTTGTTTACTCATTCTTGATAAAACTCATAAAATTTTTAAACGTATACTCAACCATATTTTCTCTACTTATTTATATTTTATTACACCTTTTTTATATGTAACTCATATCAAACTGGAATCAACAAGTATTTTGAATCTAACTCCCATATTTTCTCTACTTATTTATATTATTTTATTACACCTTTTTTATATATTCCATAATAGTTTTCTGCAATTGAAAATATTGAAATCAAAAACACCTTCCAAGAAGGTGTCAAAACCCGCAAGTATTTTGTGTTGACACCTTTTTATATGTAACTTATATTTAACATTTTATATATATATATACAGTTTCTGCAATTGAAAGTACTGAAATCAAAGCGGCATAATCGACAAGTATTTTGTATATCTTACCGTAAATTTGTGATTAATTAAACATTTACATATATTTCTTAAACTCCAGAAAAAGTTCTGTTAAGTCTAATTCTAACTGCATAACACACTGCATATGCATGTTTCTATCAAGGGCTTATAAATATTTTAAGGTAAGATTAAGTATATGACTTAATGTTTCTCATGAGACCTGTAATATATATCGTATCAGCGATTAATTTTTATTTAACTTCAGCAGTTAAACAAAGCACCCGCACTTGACAACTATTTATGATTAGAAAAAGAATAGACACGTTCAATTCCAAATTAGAAATATTAGGTTTTAAACATTCGATTGCTTTATTTCAACTTTTTTTAAACTATCATCAGTATACAAGAGGATATTAGTATATCATAAAAAAATTTGAAACACTTAACCAACGGTGGTGCAAGTATTATTTTATAAAATATTTATAAGCCCTTGATAGAAACATGCATATGCAGTGTGTTATGCAGTTAGAATTAGACTTAATATACAAGAGAAAGAAAGCAATTCAACGAGTGGTGCAAGTATTATTTTATTTAAAGACAATAAAAAAGAGAGAAATTACTTTTTTATTAGTTTTGCAGAAATTAATTTTGCACAAATGAATATTATTACTATTATATAAAATTGTTTATCTATTGCTGTAAGACACGGGAAGGATAGACATTGTGTATTTAAAGAGAATAAAAAAGTCAGAAATTTATTTTTTATCAGTTTTGCAGAAATTAATAAAATTATTAAAAAATTATTTATTTATTGCTTGTAGGACATGACAGGACTAGAAGTGAAATGTAAATTTGTAGGATGCTTTTCTGAAAGAATGTTTGTTTTCAATAGATATTTGTATTTTTTAAAAATAAATACTTGTTGATTCCGCTTTGATTTCAGTACTTTCTATTGCAGAACTTTTTCTGGAGTTTAAGAAATATATGTAAATGTTTAATTAATCACAAATTTACGGTAAGATATACAAAATACTTGTCGATTATGCCGCTTTGATTTCAGTACTTTCAATTGCAGAAACTGTATATATATATATAAAATGTTAAATATAAGTTACATATAAAAAGGTGTCAACACAAAATACTTGCGGGTTTTGACACCTTCTTGGAAGGTGTTTTTGATTTCAATATTTTCAATTGCAGAAAACTATTATGGAATATATAAAAAAGGTGTAATAAAATAATATAAATAAGTAGAGAAAATATGGGAGTTAGATTCAAAATACTTGTTGATTCCAGTTTGATATGAGTTACATATAAAAAAGGTGTAATAAAATATAAATAAGTAGAGAAAATATGGTTGAGTATACGTTTAAAAATTTTATGAGTTTTATCAAGAATGAGTAAACAAATACACATTCTTTCATGTTATGTTCACAACTTTTTTTTTTCGCACGGAAAAAATACATATATTACGTATTCTTGAAAAAACAATTTTAAAATATATATATATTAATTAAATATTCCGCCGCACACACACACACCCACATACATACATACATATATATACACATATATGGGCTATTTCACGTCAAGTGGTACGATGAAAATTTTAAATCACTCCAAAATTTGAGAACAGGCTGGAAACATCTTCCAGAACATACAAAAAAAATTTAAGTGTTAAAAATAATTTGCTTAAGAGTTATTTGATTGGGTATACGTTTAAAAATTTTATGAGTTTTATCAAGAATGAGTAGACAAATACACATTCTTTCAAGTTATGTTCACAACTTTTTTTGCGCACGGAAAAAATACGTATATTATGTATTCTTGAAAAAACAATTTTAAAATATATATATATTATATAAATATTACGCCGCACGCACACACACACACATACATACATACATATATATACATATATATGGTCTATTTCACGTCAAGTGGTACGATGAAAATTTTAAATCACTCCAAAATTTGAGAACAGGCTGGAAACATCTTCCACAACATACAAAAAAAATTTAAGTGTTCAAAATAATTTGCTTAAGAGTTATTCGACCATGAAAAGTGGAAATTTTTCAATTTTTTAGAAAAATTTCTATTTTTAAAGCCATTTATCTCAAAATCTGTTGATTTTTTTGAAAAAACATTACAAACAACTTTTGTTTAAATTAATCTTTAGAACTTATCTACCATGGTTACATTTCTTAATTTTAAAATCTCGAAGAGATAGAACACCCGGACATATTGAATATCAAAAAAAGGCTACCACACCATAATCGATTTTAATCTAACACCTCTCAAAAGTTTTGAGTACACTTTGCCAATTTTTTTGCAGAATACATAAAAAAATTTTTAGGTACTGGAATTTATTAGCTCAAAAGTTATTATAACCTCAAAAAGTGAACTTTATCCAGTTTTTTGCAACACCAGCTGGGTTTATCGCTATTTAACTCAAAATCTATCAACTTTTACTATACAAACATTCGTTGCTAATTATGTGTAGAATTTATCCTTCTGGGTTAGAATTTCTAATCTTAAGGTCAATGTTACATAAACTACATGTCAATATTCAACTTAAAAAAGTGTAAGTTCGCCGCAATTGATTTTTTTATCCAAAAGTCTAAAAGAAAGCTTGGAGCAATACCTTTCAAATAGTCTGTAGCTTTTTATGGCCTTCAATTCTGTAAAAAGTTATGATAATTTAAAGAAAAACAAAAAATTCACAGAAATTAACATGGTATTTCCCATTTAAATTTTTAAAAAAATTTGGTGTTTGTGTGTTCAACAAATGTGATCTTTTGAGCGGTGTTAGATCAAAATCGATTGTGGCGTGGTCGCCTTTTGTTGATATTCAATATTTCCGGGCGTTCTATCTCTTCGAGATTTTAAAATTAGGAATTGTAACCCAAGTAGATAAGTTCTAAATATTATTTTGAACAAAAGTTGTTTATAATGTATTTTTAAAAAAATCAATAGATTTTGGGATAAATAGCTTTGAAAATAATATTTTCTCTAAAAAATTGAAAAATTTCCATTTTTCGTGGTGGAATAACTCTTAGGCAAATTATTTTTAACACCTCAAATTTTTTTTCTATCTTCTGGAAGATATTTCCAGTCTGTTCACAAAATTTGGAGTGATTTCAAATTTTCATCGTACCACTGATGTGAAATAGCCCATATATATAGTAATGAACAATTAACTTACCAAAAATAGTAAACTTAATTGTAGTATTTAGTAAAAACCTATTAAAATTTTAGATTATTTGAAACGGATTTAATAGAACTTTACCTCCTAAAATTAATTTATTTAAGTCATCGCCAAGAGTTCTATATGTCATTAATATTTTGTACTTTAAGAGTAATAAAACTTTCTTCTTAATTTCCATACGCCATCATGGCGTCGGGAGTGGTAGACACTCCCGATCTGGATGAAGAAGTTTTCTTTAAATGTCATCCAAAAAGTAAAGTAACAACTGTGACGTGCTTAATTTGTGAGAATATATATCATAAGAGTGACTTTAATAAATCAAAAAGTGGAATTGCAATTAGTAATGCTTTTATTATTTGCCCGGAACACTCAAGTCTAAATCTAACCTCAAAAATTACAAAAGACACGTGTCTGAATGAAACAGCAAAGTGCATTATTGCACAAATAAAATTACAACAAAGGCTACAAATAAGAGAAGAATATTTAAATGACATTATTAATGAAACAAATAATGTAGATTTAAATCTAACTAGTGATCAATCAGAACTTGAAACTTTAAGAATCGAAAATAAATTGTTAAAACAACTGGTATCAGAAATGAGTGATAAAAATTGACTATTAAAAAGTGCTTTGGAACAAGACAAGGAAATAGACAATGTTGTAAAGAACCCTTTATATTCACAAGTTATTAATTACGAAAATATTAAACCAAAAAAAGTACCGAAATTAATAATCAAGAAAATAAATAATAAAGAGGACAAATACGACATCAAGAAATGTGTCGCGCATTACTTGATAAAAAAGAAATCTGTGCAAACTAAGCAAATTTATAATAAAAATAATTCTGAAGTGATAGTGGAATGTATGAACGAAAAAAGTGCTACTGAGACGGAAAAAATTTTGAAAGAAAAATTATCAAATATATGTGAAGTCAAAAAAGAAGAAGTATTTAAACCTAAGCTTAAAATAGTAGGGATTGATAATTTTGAAAATCTAAATACTAAAGCTATAGAAAATGATTTAAATGAAAGAAATTTTAAAGAATTTAATACTGGATGCAATGTTGTGCACAGATATGAAAACACGAGAACGAGGCTAGAAAGTGTTATAATAGAAGTAACGACTGAAATTTACAAATACATAAGAGCAAATAAAAATAGAGTTTTTATTGGTTATCAAAACTGTAGAGTATATGACATTATCGATATAAGACCGTGTTACAATTGTGGAAGATTTGGACATAGTGGTAATAAGTGTACAAATAGTAAAGTTTGTTTGAAGTGCGCTGGTCCTCATAATACCGAAAATTGCATGAATATAGATAAACTAGCTTGTGTAAATTGTGTATATCACAATAATAAATTTAACAAAAATTATGACTTTAAACATGTGGCTAATGATAGTGAGTGCTGCCAAGTGTTAAAAATGAAAATTAAAAATTTATAGATAACATTGATTATCCGATGAGTCCAAGTATACCAAGATACATCGGTAAATTAGATTTTAAACATATAACTAATAGGAAGGTAAATAGGATAAAGGCTAAATCTACTATGTCGGTATCATCTATTGCATCAAACAGCTCAAGTATCCAGCAAGATCATCAAAATGGAAAGCAACATTGAAGTGATTCCTGAGATATTAAGTGATACTTTAAAAAAAGAATTGGTTGTAAAAAATTTTGATACTTTAAATACTTATATAAATTCTAATAAGGACAATATCTTATATATTAATATAAGAAGTTTAAATGCGAACTTTAACAAATTAGAAATTTTAATTAATGGTCTGAGCATTAAGCCTTTTATGATTGTTTGTGCTGAAACTTGGAATTTGGAATATTATCAATACTTTAATCTAAATGGTTACAAAATGCATTACAATAATAGTAAATTGAATAAATCGGACGATGTCGTTATTTATATTGATGAAAATATAAATGAATTTACTGAAATAATAGAAATTGGTAAACTTAAAATTCTCAATACACGTATAAATAACGAAATAGTAAATATAGAAATTTCTTCAATATATAGATCTCACGATATAAGTAAGACGGATTTTCTTATGAATATAAAAGAATTGTTAAAAATAAAAAAAAATATCACTAATCATATAATAGTAGGAGATTTTAATATTGATATTTTGGGTTTAGACAATGTTAGCCAAGAATTTCTAAATAATATTCTAGTAAACGGTTACTATCCAGGTTTTCAATCTATTACAAGACCATCTAGCTTATCTGATAATGGATCTTGTATTGATAATTTTTTTATTAAAATGAAATCACTTAACACTAAATCTTGCAAATTAATATACACAATTACAGATCATTTTCCTTTATTTTTATCAATTAAAAAGATTAAAGTATCTAGAACTGATAGAAAAAACGTACTACTAAAGTATAACAAACTCCATTCTTTTGCTAAAGGTTATAATTGGAATAATATACTAACAATGTCTGATCCTAATCTAGCACCCCAATAGACAGAGTTGCACAGACAAAACTTCGTTAAAACTTGCTACACAATTTTTGAAAACAACTTGTGTTAAACTTGCTAACAAGACATTACATAATAGTGACGTGTACCTAAATTTTATGTAAAATTGTTAAAAAAAGTTGCAACAAATAATTGCTATAAATTTGCTAACAAATAAGGACGCAGATTTAGAGCGCAGGCGATGGACGGAGGGCACGCATCACAAGTCCCCACATCCAACTAATAATAGACATTCAGTATTCTGGTTATTCAAATCGTTCTAAAATGCGCCTGTTAATTAAATGCTTTATGTTTAAATTAATCCATATAAGACGACATTGAATGCTG